>VZRE01001353.1:130716-190206 GCA_013396775.1 Cephalopterus ornatus
TGCGCCGCTCTGCCCGCTCCGCTCCGCTCCGCCCGGCTCCCCGCTAGCAGGCAGCGCGCGCGGCAGGCAGCATACTGCCGGCAGCCGGGCCGGCCCCGCTACCCAGGTGCAGGGGGGGAGGGCTTAAAGCAGTGGGAGGTGATAGAGGTAGGAGACATCTGTGTCGTGAGGAGGTTAGTGGGGGTCAAGTATATGTTAACAATAGGCGAACGCGGTCCCTCTCGGGCAGCCTGCCTACTCTTTCTTTCTCTCACTCGCTTTTACTGGGTGGACATCTAACTTGCTCCCTAATGATGCCTCCCCGGCTTTAAGAGTCCAGACTGCCCTGCAGTAACCCAAGACAAACACTTTCTCTAGCCATCTGGAGAGCTCCTGGCTGCTCTGCCTGTGTCTCATCACTGTGTGAAGAGACAGCAGTGCTAGAAATCAAGCCACTCTCAGATCTACTCTCTAATCCCCTTCTGTTAGCTGATTTCCAGTCAGACTGTTTGCTTTTGCATTAGATAATAGCCTTAGAGAAAACAATTATCATTTTCTTTTTCCCTTTGTTTTTTCCTCTTTCTAAGGTACAGTATCGAGGAAGGCCTCCCCCTCTTATTTTAAAAGAAATTTATAGTCTTTCATGGCTTGCAGAACCCAGATGCAATTTCACACTTTCCTGGAAGGGGATCCTGGATTCTTCTGAAAGCAGTGACATGATCGCAACTGCAGCAAAAATTAATTACTATCATCTACAATTAATAGAAGCATGCCACCGTTTGACTTTGTGTTTCATTACATAATCATTTCGGTAGGCATCCATATATTTTCCAATTCATCAGTTATTCCCTTCTACATGTTACAGAGAGTATTATTGTCAGTCATACAACATACAGCAGCAAACTGGTATTTCTGCTATCATGTTGACACTATATAAAGAAGACATCTTCACAAAAAAAAACCCAAAAACGCATCCACTTCATATATTTATTTCAGAATAAAAAAGTGCATAGTTTTGGGTTTGTGTGTTTTTTTCAGATTTAAGATAATATATTGGAACTGTCAGAACTGCTGGGACATTTAGCTTCATTTTTTCAGATGTCAGATGTTAAGTTAGATAGTGAGCATAGAATAGAACTTCTAATCAAGCTGCCTTCTTTATTCCTGTACATACACATGCACACGCACATACACATACACTATAGGCCTGGTCTTGCAAACTTACAAATGCTTAATTTTAAACACATAAATAGACCTATTGAATGCAAAGTATCTTTCCATGTGTTTATCATAAACACATACATATTTCCGGAAAGGGAGGGGAAGCATTTATATGTATATTTATATGCATATTTGTAGCAGTATTTGTCTGCCGCTGTGGCTGGCTTTGAAATTTTGGTTGATTTTGAAAATATGTTTAAAATATGTTTTATGGTGTGGATAAACCTACCTTTTCTGCAGATATTTAAGGACATGGAGCTTTAATGAAATGGTTTGCATTTTGTAATACAGGGTCAAATTTACCTTGAAGTAAATTCAGGTCCACAGATCATATATCAGAACATGTTTTGGTCTACTGTGATTTCAATTTACGAAGATGGTGAGCAGCCATAAGTCTGGCATTGATTTCTAATTTGAGAACTATCTGTTTTAAAGAGGTCTGTTTTAAGGCCAAAATTATGGGAGAACCTTCAAAAAAGTATTTTAAAATATTTTAAAATAATCTAAAAATAGCAAATTTTACAAGGCTTCTTTTGTCTACAGCAGACCTAGAAACTTTAGTTTGAAAATCTTTGTGGTGCAATACTTTCATTGCAATTATTCTATGTGTAAGGTGAAAAATAAAGAAGAGATTTGCCAGTGGTCTCAGAGCATGTTTTGCTGAAGTGTCAGGGACTGAACACTGAGTCCTAATTCTCAGTTTACAGCTTTAAAAAAACCCCACAGTACTTCCTCTTTAGCATGTACCTTCACTCTAAAAGATCAATCGACTTTCTAGGTATTACAGTTCAATTAGTGAAAGAACATCATCTTCGATTTAGAAACTCTGGAAACTGTAGTCTGAGCCATTAACACTTTAGTATCCAGAAAGTTTACGGAGTTCTGTGTTCTCTTTCCATAATGAGAAAAATACAGAAATCACCTATTAATCCCCTAGCCCTGGCTCATCTTGCATGGCATTTCCCACTGCTCCCAGTAAGGACAAAGCCTTCCCAGACAATGGAGTATATTAGAGAGCGGTAAATATCGACTTCTTAGTGGCAACTATAGTTTTCTCAGACACACTGGGAGAGTAAATTGGCATGATTCCTAAACAATAAAAGATTGTAACCATAAAGTGTTATCATTATATTGCAAAGCTGTTGATTAAATCCTGGCTTATTGCAAACTGCTCTGATCCATACCTTTTTGTTTCCTCTATTTCCCGGAGAAAGTAGATATGTTTTAGTGAAAGAGGAAAAATAAACATGTTCTTCAAAAGATGAATTCATGTTTCAGGAAAGAAAAAAAAATGCAGCCTCACAGTAGACCTCACAAATACTTGGTAACTTTACACGCTACAGATTTTTTCTGCAGACTGTAGATGCCATGTCTGATTTGACATATGAAGGATTTACACTGTGTATCACTGTGTGACATTGTGTGAGAGGAAGGCTGGTAAAAGTATAGTTGCACATGGAAGTCAGAAATATCCTGCTAGGCTGTCCAAATCTGACTATATTTTGATTGTACAGAGACTGATCAAATGTTCAGAGCTGAAACATGGCTCACTCTTTACTGTGAATAATTATACTATGGGCAGTCATCTGCACTGAAATTCTTGGAAGAGAATTTAAATATCAACTCACCTCATTGCTGTTTAAAAATAGAGACAAGTATGTCCCTCCTAATTGTCACTGCCTTGCAGCTCAGAGTGTTACACATTGTCACATGTTCCCATCCAGAGCTCAAGCTCCTCAGACACTCTTCCAGTCAAACTGTGCAGACTTTAAGTCCATACTTGTTTTTTCAGCGATGTTTCTCTATAAACGTGTCTTCCACTTCCAAAAGCTCGCTTTCACCATCCGTAAAGTGCACAAGAATCCTTCTATTTCCTTCTGTTGAAGCTGGATTAGGCCTTGGCGTTTGGATCGGGGTTGTAGGTAGCTACTACAGCATTCATTTGACAAGCTGCATTTGGATGAAGCAGCACAGTAAACGTTCATATAATGTTTACAACTAAATAGTCAGATAGAATGCTAAGCTGGATCCTTGATAATTTTAGCTCACAAACCTTTCCTATAACCATATTTTTCTGATTTTCCCTCTAATTTCCAAGTATATTTTACATGTTAGCGTGGGCTCTGCTTCATTTCCATCTCGGTCGGCGTGCGCACCTTTTGTAGGTTGTGCAGTGCAGAGGACTGCAGTGGGATGGAGGCTGCTGCAACATTCACACTAATGTTGCATACACTTTCTTCAGGGGATCCTTTTCAGTTCAGCTGGGAGTACAGGCTATAGCCTACTTTGACCCCCATACAGAAAAGCAGCAAAGACATAAGAAGTCACGTGTTGCAGAAATGCTGCCCCTGCTCAGGGCTTGGCAAGGGCTGGGGCAGGTGAGCCCTGAGTTGTTGGGTGTGCTTTGCAGCTCCATATACTTGGAAAACATGCACCAGGACTAACGCTTGAAAATGTGAGCAGAAAATGTGCAGGAGCAGGATAGATCCCCGCCCTTTAGTATGCAAAGCATGTCCACTAGGTGATGTACATGCTGCAAGAGCTGACATATTACCTGCCTTTCTTTCTGTTCATACTATTGTTTACTCTTTGGTAGTGAGAAAAACGTATTAAGTTCTTTCCAAATTAAAACAAAAGGGACACTATTTGCTTTCAGGAGTTTATAAGCTCCGCTGATGTACATTTTGACATCTTCTCCTTTTCTAATGTGATAGATTTTAGCTTTGCTTCATGTATATTTATATGGCATATTCCTTAATATACTAGGGACACTTTTTGTATTCTTGGTTTCCTTTGGAATTGTCAGGAGTCCCTAAAACCACTTTAATATTGCAGCATTCTGAAGCACTTTGCAGAAGAATATATGCATAGTGACAGAAAAAGGGGAGCTGGGTTATTTTGGAAAGATCACATAAACAAAAATTATGTATTGGCAGTCATTTGTGGGAATGCCAGCTTTGTCACTCATCTTCAGTGAAATATGGTTCTTTATTAAAAACCACATCTTTTCAAGAGAAAAAATTCTACTGGTTAAATAAAGCATACCAAGCAAAAAGAGAGACAAAAAAAATATTTGAAAAAGTTTATTTATCTTGTCTTAATCCATTGTCTATGTTTTAGTTATGCAAATAAATATGTATTGAATATTCATCAAATTAATATTTAAATGTATTTAAAATCAAAGATATTTATTTTTAGTGCTGAAATATTTTTGTCCGTGCTGAAGCCGAGGTAATAGATTGTGCTGAAATAATACAGATTTGGTGCTTCTTGTCTAACAAACACAAAAACACCAAAATGAAACTAATAAATTTGGTTTCCATCGATGCTGAAGTGCAGGAAACATTTTGCTGTTGAGGTTCCTGGAAGCAATAAGTGCTGTATTGACTGCCACGCAGCACACACGCACTGGCACACAGGATACCTCGCCTAACAGGGGGAGACTGTTGCCCTAACAGACATGCATACAGTTCCTTAACTTCCCACCTGCTGGGCAGCCACCTGCAGCAAACAATAGTGGTTTAATATCAGACAGTAATAAAATAAGCAGCCATGAAGTGCTTTACCTAAACACCACTAGAAGTCCCTCAAAAGCTGAGCTGCAGGCTGCGGAATCCTTGCCTCCGTGGTGGAAGGGGGACCTCTCTTAGGACAACCCTCTGAAGGCCAGCACATTCCCTTTTTAAATATACCTACTGTTTAACTACAGACAGCGGCTTTCTGTAATGTACATAATGGTGCACAGCTACTATGAGGTAATGGATCCAAGGTGCATGATCTGTTCCAGGTTTCCTTTTGTATATACATAGTCCCTCAGTGCTACATCTCCTAAAAAGCACAGTGACATTTTGTATGTGGAAGGCTAACAACATAACTCTCTTATCTTTTTTACTGACATGTTGACAGTACGTTGTTCCATTTACATACATGCTTAAATTGGGAATATAACTGCATTTCCCTGCTGACTGCAGCTAACCAAAATACCAATCTTGCTCCTGTATTGAAAATCCAGCTAAATTCAGATTTCATAAAGAGAGGTAAAGTCGTCTCTTGGTATATCAGATCTCCATGTCTCCATCTGTAAATAAAAACAAATTGGTCTAAGCTGGGAACTCTATTAATATCATGACCTCAATATGATGTAACTGAAACCGCATTTTCCACATCCCTCCTAACCACTGTTTATATTTGCATCAAACTAAGTTAAACAAAGATTTTAAAACCTCTGTCTTGAAAAAAAAAAAAAAACCAACCTAACACATTTGTTCTTGAAGACAGTTTTTATTATAGTGATTGATTCAAAATGCATGTGTCTCTATAACCTGGGAGACTCCTCACAGACGTCCAGAAATACTCTAGAAGCCACTTAGATATTTTGGTATTCTAGTTCCCTTGACATCGTATTTACAATTGTGTATATACTCATATATTTTCACTTTTCATATGCAAATCAAAAGCCAGTTTAGACTTTACTTTGCTCAGTTATACTTAGTCCTTCCATGGCTATTTTAGAATTCACAAGACAACAATTCAAAAATCAAGTTTTAACTAGGATTAGTTCGCAGCTTAAGCTGAAAAATGCACATTAATATAAAGTAGATATTTTATTTTTAAAAAAAACCCAACAATCAAGTATCATAGTGAACAAAGATGGAATTTCAAAGTTTCAGTCTGCTGTGGAAAAAACTCAGCTAGATAATTCAGTCTGATACTACTTCATTTGTTGGACTCTATTTAAAGCCTGGTTTATTTTTAGAAAGAAGCTGATGAAATCTAGTTTGCTCAGGAATAGTTATATGCAGATCAATAGCAACTTAAAATGTTGTCTCATATGCACATCATTACAGGGAAGATGCTTTGATACATAAGTCACTTACTATTTCTCCTTTCAGACAAACAGGAAAAGTAGAGTAATGAAAAAATTATGTCTTACAGAAGAAAGAAATATTTTTTCCCCTTTTGCTGGCAAAAGCTTTATTTTTAAAAACTTTTAAAGATGCAAGTTAAGAAGACATAGGAAGTAAATAAACCAAATTCAGAAATATTCAGAAAGAACAAAGCACAGTGTGAGAGATGTTATTTATAGAATAATGAGAAAATAAACATAACACTTTTAACACTACACAGTGCAATGCACAAGATTACATTTTAAAGGGAAAGTAACAAGGAAGATGTCTTAGAAAATCCACATATTGTATGGCTAAAGAGCTAAATTGAGCTACCTTTAGCTGAATTCTGGTGCATATTCTATCAGTTTGTTGGAACTTTTCTTGAAATTAGGTGCTGCTGCATGTGTCAAAGTCTCATCCAAAGTGCCATAATAATTTATTGCTCATCTGCAGAAACAACCTGATTCTGTCTCACTGAAATAACTGACGTGTTTGGCCACTGATTTCCTAGGAAAGGAGCCGAACTAGAACACTCACAGACCTTATTACTAAAAATACTCTTCTTTTCAAATAATGTATTTTTAGATCAAACTTTTTTTTTCTTAAATAATTGCTTGCCTTTTAACCATGGGCAAAAAAAATAAACAGAATTCATTTGATAGTTTTGTCCTACATAACAGAAAACAAGTATGTCAAATTTAGAAGGTGTTTTAAAAAATTTCAAAACTAGAAACTATCTTTAGTCTGCAACACATAAACATGTTAAAATACATAAAGGAGTACTTTCCCTGTTTTGACTTGTGTTTTTTCACTGCCAGCAGTGACACAACTTACAAACTGTGTCTAAATCATCCAAGAGACCCAAGAAGCTGTGACTTCTGAGCCGCTTTCACCACCTACGGGACACAGTGCTGCAAAAGGTCCAGCTTATGGCAGCTCCTGCCACTTTGCAAGCATCTTAACAAGAAAATAAGCTTTTTGGAAGGTCCTGTGTCAGAAATTAACATTTCTGCTTAAATATCTGCATTTCTGATGTCACTGAGGTATCTGAGAGTTTACGAAAGGGTATATCTGTATTGGCAGGACCGTGTTAAGTGATGGCTGGCTCTCAGTCTTAAGACTGTGAGATCTCCCCAGAATTTGCCTCCAAAGGAAGAACTTACAGTTGGTTCTGTTCTTCAGCTCTGATGTAGCAAATCTGCAAGGAAAATTAAAAAAAAGGTTCATATATTAAATTAGAGCTAATGAATTTGTCTAATGTATTTGTCTATTTGATGACATAGCATGAGCTTCCACTTTGTAATTTTGAATTTTCCTTAGTTTGTATAATGAGAAAGTTTTTATACTGACCAGATCACTGTCAGAAGGTGAATATCTTCATGGTTATTTACAGAAGTATATCCCTTTTCTCACAGTGAGTAATTATTCAAACTTTATTTAATAAAACCCTACTTCTCTTAACATTTTTTGCCTGGAAACTTCCCAGTCTTTTTTGTTTATCTTCTCGTACAATTTTGAGGAAACAACATACATCTCTGCAAGCCCTCCCTTCACCTTTCTTGGTCCATAAACAAGTTCTAGTGAAATTTGTACACAGCAGCAAATTGCAGATCCTGATGAAATGTAGGCTTCAGTGATTTCAAGATGAAGTCAGTTTCTCTATTTTCTGTGACTTCTGTGAAATTGATTCCTTCAGATTTCCAATTTCAAAGCTGGAGATTTCTGTTTATTAAATTTAGCATTCTTCAACTAAATTATCTCCTCATTGGCATGGCTGTCACATGATCAGCATTTCAGAGACCAGTAACAGACGATGAAAAAAGCTGAGAGAGTCTAATATAATTGTTTATTCAGATATATCAGAACAAGGTTTCCCAATGAGTTTGCATAAGCTTTGGGATCCACTCCAATAGTTAAAGAAAGTTTGAGGATTCCTAGAGTTAACATCTGTTCATTTGAAGGCCTTTATAAATAGAGCCATATAAGATGGCAGATTTTCATCAGGTTGGATGTCACGTGTTGGAGGTTATTCTACATCACAAAAGCTATTGAATAGGCCTTGCAGGCTTTGTATATCTCACAGAGTATCTAGCTCACATAGATATATATATATATTTACATATGTGCTCCTATATACATATATATGAACTTTTCTGTGTTCTGTGTGGAATGAGTGAGAAGCAGGATAGCCCAAGCAACCAACCAGATATTTTTCTCCTTTGATGCTACTTTCACCATTCTTCCCTAAAGCCTTCCGTTTAATGTTGTGTGTATGAGATTTCTCTGAATTCTTTCTTTCTAGATATCATGAGATTTGTGATTTTATCCCCTAGTTTTGGAGCTACTTACTTGGAGGTCTTGTACCTATATACTGCTCTTCAAGTGGGTAAATATCCGTGTCGGACTTCATCTATCTGTCTGCCTGCTGAAGCCTTAAAGGGTCACTGATAAATGCCTGAGCTAGCAGGGTTAGATCACTGCAAATCTGTGTAGCAATAGTGCAAAAGCCATATGTGATTAGTTTAACACATCTGGATTCTGCAGAGATGCCAGTGTGGCAAAAGGATACCAACCTGCACTTTGGCCTCGATGACCGCTTCTATTGACAAGAGTGATCTCCATAAGTTTCCAGATGAACTTAATGTGAACAGATTTTGCAGTAGGGAAATTTGTCTGTATTTCAGTCTAAAAAGTACCTTATTAGTAACATGGGAATCGTGAGGCTGTCATTAGACGTTATCAAGATCAAGAACATGCTATATCATTCTTTTTTGTGTCCATATGGTTGTCCAGTAGTCTCTCTCTATTGGACTGTGATTGGTTTTGGCATCTGAAAGCTATCTGGAACAATAAGCTACAGGTTTCCAATCATGTCCATGTAATTGGAGTAGCACCATACCAAGACCATAGCTGCTGGCATCTGCTGAAACAGCTGTAGACTGAGAAATATCATAAAATGCCAGAACTGGGAGTGTAGTCAATAGAGTCTTTAAACTATCAAAAGCACACTCCTGTTCTTTATCCTGTTTCTTTTCAATGTCTGCTCTAAGCAGTTAATAAAAAAGATTGGCCTTTTTAATGAGCATTTAAGTATGAATTTGCTTCAAATTTTATCATGCTGATGAACCATACTAGTTCTGATGCATTTTTATATGGTAGTATTTCAAATACAGTCTTGATTTTTTTCTCGCTCCATTTTACTTCATGTCTGTCACATATCCTGACTGCCATAGCCTGTATTTTCCTGCTATTTTAGTCCAGCAGCTTCCATCACCTTCACAACTTGTGTTAACCCTAATGTTGCAATGTTTCTCAAACTCCCAATAACCTATGATTATAATGATATACTCCCTTCAGGGCTCAGAGGAAATCCTTTGGAATCATTCTGAGCTCTCTGTGGTGCCAATTGGATGGTCAAAGCAGTATTTCTGAATGATGTCACCATTTCAACATTGTCATGATGTAGTAGACCTTGTCTAAGTCCCTACCTGCCTCTTGCAAGGTTGTTGGTATATTGGTTCATTGTGAATTAGATCCCTCTGCTGACAAGAATAGAGTAAGAAAAGAACTCTTGAATCTGTGGTATTTTCACCACAACTGATGCCAAAGAAGCAAGCCAAGTAGCGCTTCAGGTCTGAGTTCTAATCTGTAGGTTGTCCTAAAATGATTTCTTTGAATTGTGGAAAATACAACTTTATGCAATACTTGGCATGAGAGAAACATATTGGTTTAAAGAACTTTTTCCTGAATTTGGCCTTGTCTCCTCTGTTCATTGTGCAGAAGCTATTTGAAAGACTTACCTATAGTGACATTATTAGGGGAAGAAAAAATCATCAGAAGAGGATCTTTGCCTGAATAACCAAAGCAGACATTGATTCAGTGTGTGGTATGTCTCCATCCAACTAAGCTTTTGACCACTAACGCGTAGTTCTTCACTGTAGCCCTAGAATTTTAGACTTATTTAGAAAGAAAAATCAAACAAAAAAGCAAGGAGAGAGAATTTATTTTTCATTGTTCTTAATGGAGACATAAGGAATTCTTTCCAAATTGCTTCTGCATTTCTCCTGGTCTACACTGTAAATGATTTTAAATTGCTCATGCCCCACATCTGTCTCATCTTTTTGTTGCTCAAAGCCAAAGAGTCTAACTGAAATTTCCAGGACCAGCCTGATCCCTCATCACCAAAGCAAAGTGGAAATTACAAGCATTATCCTCAGGGATATCAGGACAAGGAAACCAAAACTGGGCTTGGCAGTATCTGCTTCTTTACATTTCATCTGCTTACCTGTCCTCAATTTCTTCGTACTAAGGTTCCTATTCCGCAGTAAAGGTAAAGTACAGCTGAAAATAAGGAGGTGCCTAAGAGCATGCATCCTTTCTGCATGGTTGAGGGTCAGAGCTCTCACCTTCTTTCTCTATGTGGAAACAGTCACCCTGGGATCTCTGGTTTGTGTACATGTTGGTTCATGTCCAATTTCCTTGATAAGACTTGATCAAGCTTCCCTCCTCCCTCCCTTCCTCTCTCCCTCCCTTTCTTCCTTCTTCCTTCCTTCCTTCCTCCCTCCCTCCCTTTCTATCCTTCTCACAGAAACTTTCATTTTTCGTAAGTTATTATTGCTGTGCCACTTATCCCACATTTTTAAAAATTTATCTTGGCTTTTAACTGTAAGATTTCTGTGAGACGTATTTGTCAGTTCTTTACAATTCTACATATCAGGCACTCTCTGATGTGTTCATTCTTGTAGGTGTCAAAGCCACAAGGTTTTCTGTATTCATTTTGAGTCTATCTAAAGGCTTAAATCACATCAGAATGTGCTTATCAAACATATTAAGGGCAACATCTTAGCATCACCTTCCTTTAGAAAGACAAATGATTTATAAATAATTTCTGCTTGACTTCACGTTGGATAAATTGATGTGCTAACATATACATCACCACTCTTCATGCTAAAGTGTACTTCATCACTTGTGCTAAGTTTTCTGTACTATTAATTTCACACATGCCATTTGATTATATACATGTCTGGAAATCTGGACAGCATTGCATTTTGTTAAACAATAAATTTCTGATATGGTGTCATAAAACAGCATGAAAAGAGAGAAAGCTACTCTGTTTCACAGGTGTAACTTCTAGAGGCCAGTGACAATGCTGGGGACAACGTTCAGTGTGTCATTGTTATATTTCTTTAAAAAATCTGGCATGTGGTTTACATCTCTTTCTATAACCATATTCATACTTTTGGCCTTGTGAATTAGGAAATTAAGCTTCCTTTATTGTATTTGCAAATACTTCTCCATGTTACCAAGTACTTATTTTCCCATGAGAACCAGAGTAACAGAGAATACAAGATTGAGGGGGGAGGGAAAGGGGTGCAGGGCAGGGGGAAAAGTATGATCCCTTTCCTCATCTCTTTTGTCAGTCATCAAAGTCATTGTATTTTAATCAGAAATATGAAATCTGCCCGTTTATATGTCAACACATTTGTTAGTGGCTGTATCAGATTCTCTCTGCCAAGGTAATAGAGATCTCAGCACAAACCTATCTGCCAAAATCGTCCCTTTCCTATATCAGCCAGGAATACCCAGGAGTGACCCCACTGCTCTGTCCCAGCTCTCACAGAAATGTCCTTCCAATATACACTCTAGTGTGAATCCGCTCAGAGCAGGTGAGACTTTTCAGCTCTGCTGTCTGCAGTGGAATGGGATGGAGCTCACCACCACTGCCACCACCCTGGTCAGGGGATCCTGTTCCTTTATAGGCTTTACACCTTTGTAGGAGGCTCTAAAAGATCATCACCATCTCTGCTCTGGTGACGCTCTAGGCTTTATGAGCTCTCATTCCACCAGTTTTGATAAGGCCAAAATAGTGCCCGCAGCTCATCCAACAGTAATCTTGGTTCCCTACTGAGAGCCAGACTTCAGTATCCCACCAAAGCCAACTAACTCAGATTTACACCACCCAAAGCAAGCATTGTGCGGTAGCAATTGCAGTCTTGCAGAAATAGGGTGCTGATAGCAACACAGGATGAGTTTTGCTTGTTGAAATATGACCCAAATACAAAAAAAAAAAAAAATTAAAATAATCTTTGGAGAAAGTAACAGGAAATATATGTATAAAAATAAAAGGAAAGGTGTCCAGAGCAGATCTTCTGGTTCTTCCCAGTAGAGGGAGTTGGGAGTTCCCTCCGTTTCCCTCCATCGTTTCCTCTACTCATGTTGTGTAAGTATGAGACTTAAAATTACAACAAGAGAGAAGAAAAGCTCTGTCACCTCTTTTATTTCTGTACATATTAGCTTCCTACACAGGGTGTGTCATTCTTCCAGACTAACTGAATGTCTTTCTTGGAAAACTGTTTACACTATTTGGATGTTATTATGCAACACTATAGGATGGGTATCTGTAGCAAAAATACCACAGATCATTTCAAAGGTTACTCACACTATCGAATATACTATTTTGAGTCGCGTGCTTTTTCAACCACTCAGCAGAATTGGCAAGCATAGTTTCTTTAAAAAGGAATCAAGAATAGGTCTGGGTTTATGGCAACTGTAGTTCTTGGTAAGGAAGAAGATGAGGGGAAATGACTCACAGGGTTTCAGATAAGAACAAAGTGTTATAATGGTGCTATGTCATAAAGTGCATGATCACGATATTTAATACTACAAATATTTTCTCAGATTTTCTAGTGATTATCATAGTTCTCTGCTCTTACACAGTAGTTTTCACCAGTGTACTTAATATTAAATAAAAAAATCCCATTAGCAGGTGAGGAAACAGCGGCACAGTGCAAACAAGAGCCACAACACCCAGAAGGTCACCACCACGGGGTCAGCCTTGGACCAGAATACTGTTCCCAGCTTCAGGGAGCACAGCTGGCCTCCCACCCCATCCCCACCCAACAAATGCAGTCTAATGATAGCTCCCAAGGAAGAAGCATGGAGGAGGAATCCCGTTCTTCTCTCCGTGATGGACTTTAATAGTCAAAAGCTACCAGCTTTTCTTCACAATGAAAGAAGATCTCAGCAAAGTTACATACTTTCTGTACCTCGCAGTAAATCAAAACCTACTCTGGGACACATGTGAGAGTTTATCACTGAAAGGAAAGGGCATCAACACAGGGCCGTAAACACAAAAGAAACACTGACAGCTATGTGGAGGCACACTTTCTTTAAGACTGAGCCTATCCTACTGTGAAATGATCAAAATTGGAAAACCTTTCCAAACCTTTTAATAAACTTAGGAACTGAATCACAGAAATTAAAATAGTCTCATGTACTAGGCAGACATGATTTCTTTCCAGGGTATTAATGAGTGAGCCTTAAAGAATTTTAAAATGAGCCTATTATTAATTTGTGCTGTGGTAAATTTTAGAGTAATGCTAATTGCTTAGTATTAAAAGCCAAGAAAAGTACAGCGGTTCACATTGCTAGGTTTTGCAATTCTTTTTTCCCCAAGAAAAACATACTATGGCATCTTGATTCTATTTTTATCAACTTCCTTTTGAAGTTTTATTGGCCTGGGGTGCAAAGGTCCATTGTAGAGTACTCCCTAGCTGATAGTACAAAAGCATATTTAATCTAGTCTGACACAAATACTGAAACCTGTCCCCATTATAAGCTCTTCTTATTAATAAAGGGAAACAGCAGTATTCCTTACAAGGGTGTTATCCCAACCTGTACCAAGGCTCTGCAATACACATACAACATGGCAGCACAACATCCTACTACTTTTTGGACTTCTCTCCTGGTATTTTGCTCTCAGCAACACTACATGAGCATAGAATGATAGTCTGGGCCTGACATGCAAAATGTTAAGTCCCTTTGTACTTTCCCAGATTAGATTCTCTTGCTACATTTGATCAGATATAAGTTGGACTATTGATGGCCTGCCTTTAATTTTTCATGGTTAATTATTTTTTGCATATTATACAGCTAATATAGTACAAAGACAAACATGAAAAAAAAGTTTGCCAAAACACATTTTATGTAAATCCTACCTGTTGCTCTGGTAAGGGTTCAGAAGGTTCAAAAAACAGGCATGGCTTACTACTGATAAGGGACTTTTTGGATGCTTCAACACACGCCTACTCTGATTATGGTGTTGTAGGCGCTTTTCACTTCTGACATTATCCAAGCAAGTCCAGGCCAGTCTAACGCTGGCAGTCAGTGCATAACATGTCACCTGTTTTGGTGGCACCAAATTTTGTATCACTTTTAATTTGGGTTTCTCTGGGTTTTTCCTCTTGACTGCCACTGCTTTCTTAATAATGCACCTCTTTCCTTGATGCGTTTTCTTCCCTGCAGTTTCATTTCATGGCACTGTTTTGAAACAGATGCTCTGGCTACTTGCACAGTCAGTCCTGCCAGCTTCATGATTCTTCCTTGCTGTTTTTGACTGTAACCCTCAATTTACTAAGGCCTAATTGCAAGAGATAATGGGTAAAAAGACCAAGTAGGCAAAACATAAAATGTAATTTAAGACTTTCAAGCATACATTTTCTACAGCATATTTGATTTTTCAGTAATAAGAATTTCTGGCTCTATGCTTTTTATTCTGGATATAATGAAAACATATTCTTTCTGTAACTTAGTGGAAATAAAATGAGCTATCTAGTAAGACAGAACCTCTGAGAAGGGTATTGGAAAATAGTATTTTGTTCCTCATCTGCCACTTACTTATTTTGGTAGAATCATCATGGTTGTTTAAAGCTAGGTGCATAAATCTGTATTTAAAAATACAAACAGATTGCTGACTTTATGTATAAAATTTGTACATAATATTATTATTACTTCAGTGAGGACTCCGTAGTTAGGCTCTCTGAATACCCAACTATTAAAGAAGTATTGCCGTATGTCATAGGTATCTAATCTTAAACATCCAGTTTTTACATTTTAAATCTCAATGTTAATTTTTAATTCACTTGAAAGTTTCCCATAAGCACAACAGAAAATCAAGTAGTTATCTGTGACAATTTCATAGTTGAAACTCCTTGAATTACCACATTTGTGATTCAGTATTTTTTTTACTGTAAGATGTCAGTACATTTGGATTTAAAATGAGAGATGGTTTCCTAGAAGTGTAGTGGACTAGCAAGCTTTTAGCAAAAACTAGCAAATTCTCCTTCTGTGAATTCCCTTTGTCTTCTAAGGAGAAGAATTTCTCTACACAACATTTCAGTGAGGATTTCCAGGAAAACAGAATGCTATCCCAGAGAAAATCTTTGCTCAACAATTTGCACTGGCCATTGGAATTTATGGTCCTTAGTGTTAAAGAGTGTTCATTGAGTATAAGACCATTCAGTGGTCATAAGGCCATTACATATGGAGCATTGAGTGTGCTTCTGTTGATTTAATATAGAGAAGGTGTTCTTAACCTTGATGATTAGAGGTAACATTACCAAAAGACTCAAAGGAAGAGATAAAGATAAACCTGTGTATTAATTACCTTGGAATTAGCTCTCATGACAATATTTGTGCCAACACAGCAAAAGCAGGAAAGATAGAGTGAGGCGGACTCTTTTCTTTTTAGTGAGAATTCCTAAGGTTAAGGCAGAAAGAAGGCACAAAGTGGTTCTAGTGGTTTTAAGCTGTTGAGGTCCAAATCTGAATACCATCAGGAATGTTTCTTAAGACAAAATTGTTGATGTGGTAAAATAAAACCACAGATAGCACCAAAGTTTACATATTATTCAAAAAGTCCCACACAAGTATGAATTTTTAAGATTATGTTGTCTGATTGGAAAAGTCCTGTGAAATAAGAGTTTATCTATAATTGTGAAATGTTATTTGTAACCCTCAGTATGTCAAACCCCTGTAGGTTTAATTAAGGTGGGTTGATTTTTCAGAAAGTCTGGAGAGATTTAAGACTGCAAGAGTTTCATACTATAAGGTTATGTATGCTCTAATAATTGAAGTAAGATGGATAGTTAAGGTAGGTTGGATGATTTTGACCTCAAACTGAGAAAGTTCCATTTCTTTTTTTTCACTGAGTTTTGGATTTCATTCAAAGCTGAAGTCATGGCAAAACTCCAGGGTCCTGCTTTGTGTTTTCTTGACCTTGGGCCTGTTGTGTTAATGTCACATGGCAGAGCAGTCTGAATGAGTTAACCTCTCCAGACTCCTATAGGATTTCTTGATGGTAGCCAAGTTACAAGGAAGAGCATTACCACCCACCCATGCCAAAGAGAAATTAGAGAAGCCCTTCTTGTGTGATGATCAATCCCTTGGACAGGCTATGCTGTATTTAGGAACACTGTATCATGGCACAAACAGTGACTCCAATAAATGGAAGGATCTAGACTCAAGAGGACAAATCTGTATGCTTGAAAAATAAATGAAAATTTTACACAAATACTTGGTGAGTATAACTAACTTCAGTGTTTTGCTTAACTTTACTGTAAAATGCATATTCCTGTGAGAGGAAACAGAGTCAATAGCTTCTTCATGGTGCAGACTGCAGAATCAACAGCTGTGCCTGAGCTGTCCCCAAATACGATTCCCCTGCATCTCAGATGCATTGGTTGATGGTAGGGCTACAAGCCAGATAGAAAAGCTGCAAGCAAGCACGGACAGTGGTGAATGCTTTACTGTGAACAGGTCACAGTTTGTCGTATTATTCATGCCATTGTGAATCATTGCAATTTTAAAATGGACTATATTTTACTTTGAAATCTTGAACAATAGAAAATGTCAGGTTCAGTTATGTGCTCTCAGGTTTGAGTTGTAAATGGCCTTTTATACCCACAGACACACTATTTTGATGAGGTCTGTAAAACACACGTATAACATGAAATATGAAGAGAGGAAAACATAAATGTCACACAGTTGTACTCTGCACTCCTGCTGAAATTTCGTTTTTTCACAGAACACCCACAATCAACCACCTAAAGTTTTCTTTGGAGTCTCACAAAGGGTTAAGACAGCTTGTTTGGCGTTAGATATTTGTATAATGAGCTTTTACTGAAGTAATTAAAATTTGTTTATAATTAATACAGATGAATTGGTTTCTGCACAATAATAGTTAGGAGATTAACAAAGGCCACATTTTGGCAACAGGACTACATTCTTTTCCAAGTACTGTGGGACTTTATCCAATGAATGTCTGTCCAATCCGGCTGATTCTTCAGAGATGCCATATGGCACTGCTATGCATTACAATTTTTTTTCTAAAAGGCAGCCATATGACATAACTGATCTTCAAAACGTTGTCAGAAGGCATTACCTAGGTAGGCTGCGAGCTGCTTTCCAAAAACTTAGCAAGCACAGGGGCTATTAATTATGAGCAAAAGAAATGTGCACACACACGCTGGAAAGTTGGCATCCATTCCTCTCTAGTCACAGCTGAGCATCTCTTAAACTGCTCAAGCTAGGAAAGTGAAGATGGATTTATCTTTTTTTAACTTTACACATCTTCTTCTAAAATTTTAATGCAGCAATTTCACAATCAAGTTATCTCAGAAGTGTCAGCACATCTGACCCCCAGTGCCCATGAACATCTTATTTTACCAGCAGCATGTGTTCTTATACTGACTCTGCTGCTTTCACTAGCACATTTTCTTAGATCAAAAAATTGTTGCCTTTCCACACCCTCACATATGTCCTCTCAAATCAAGATGATCCAAACCATCCCTGAAGTCAGCTATATTATTTGTGGTATATATACATATATATATATATATATACATATATATATTCACCTGCTACTTGTTATATCATTTGCCTTCCTAGAAAAGGGATTAAAGGTCCCCATGTCTTTCATAGTTGATATGAGTGTTGCTATGAATGACACCTGAAGACCTTGATTTTGCTCGTTCTTGCAACACATGAACTGCAGTATGCCTGTGGCTGGTTCATGTTCTTTTCTATTCTTTTTATTATTCCAAAAGGCATAGCCATGCTCATTCTCCTCTGCCAAAGCTCTTGAGCACTTCAGCTCATGCTGCTAAGGATCCAGCAAAGTGACTCTCCAAACCTACTACCATGGCGACCTTTGTGGTCATTCTTAGATCGTAAAATTTCTACAAAACTGGAAGCATTCTATGGGTTTGTCTACAGTGTGACCCTATAATGGCACCTCTTCCAGTCTGCTTTCCTATGGAGACAAGCTTTTTGCCTAAAGAGGAAATAATTTTTCATGTATTTCCTTAGGAGTGGAAACAGCATCTAGGCCTCTCTTATTCATGTGTAGTCCCCCTCTTCTTGGTTGTTAAAGCATGGCTGCAGTTCAGTTTTCTGTGTGATTTTCTGGTATTTCTCAAAAATATAAATAATATAAAAAGTATAATATGATCTGTTACACTGAACTACTGACCACTCTGAGTGGACATACTGTATCACTGTTATCTCCCCTTCTGCTTAGCATGGAGATATTTTAGTGGAAATACTTTGAATTCCAATTATAGATCCTATAGTATCTTCCTCAGCTTGTGTGCTGTAGTTCATCTTATTTTCCACTGTAGGAATCAAATAGGAGGTAGAAAAATTTGGATTAAAATTAAATTAGTATTGTTGTTTTTCTGTCATTCTTTTCAGGCATTGCATAGCCATGTAGAGTACTATATTATTCTGCTGGTGATTAGCAAAAATAGGTTTCTGCAAGGATATCAAAAAGTTATAAAAGGGATTGCACATTTCAGGTGTGATCTTGAAAATGGAGGCTAATGTCAAAAATCACACACAGAACTTGTTTTGAGGTGGCTTTATACTTTGCACATCAGTCAATGACAAAAGGTTGCTGTGGTTGACATTGCATGTCTGGTGACAAAAGTGCTGAGTGCTGAAGCGTCCTTTTCTAACTGGAGCAGTGGATGTCTCACATGAAAACTCTCTGCATTGATACAGCTATCTGAGAGCTTGATATTTCTCATAGCTCACTATGTAGGTAAGGAATGCGATGCTGGTAAAACAGCTTGTGACGCTTGTGTAAAGGATTCAGCAGGACAATGCTTGACCAAAAGACAGGAAACCACACAGAAGATTTGGTTTCCTAAAATGTTCAGTGGAAATTCATGAGTTATCGATGCCTTCCTTTTGCTCTTCACACTGTACTTGTGAACTCATAAATGGAAAATGTTCCTTTGTGGTGTTTGGAAGCTGGGCTAATGGCTGCTTGGAAAGACCAATTATATTGGTAGGCACTGCTCTGAAGTTCATCACTTTTCATTTACTAGATATTTTCTGCAATAAAAAATGAAAATTTTGTTCCCCTGGTCCATATGTGTATTGCTATTCACTCAGCCTTTGTGGAAGTTGTGGCTTCCCTGGAGATGATTTTCCTGATTACCTCAATGGGACAACAAAATCCTGGCTATCTGTAAAACAATGTAACATACATTTGGGTGACTGGTGGGAAAAAAATTAGTTTTAGCCTTGAATTTGCTAGCCTAAAAGAAGATGCCTGCTCAAGCCAGTTATTATGTAGAAACCTAGAAATCAGGTATTTGCCAAACTTCAGGTTGGAAGCTGGTGATCATCTCTGAGCAGTATGTGTTTTAATGTTTTTCTTGTGATTGCAGTACATTAAAATAATGTGTAATTCTTGTAATGCATGCACTTATTGATGCTTCTTATGTGAGTTTTAGTGTGATGTAACATATGTGAGTATTCAAAGAATGTATGTTTGGACTTTAATGAGGTGCTTGCTGAGGTGCAGGGTAAGCTATGGGTTCAATAAAAGGGTTCATAAAAGTAAAAGCAGAGTAGGTGGACATTCCTATTGATTGAGGAATATTCAATAAGTAATGAATACACACATTTCTAGCTTTGTCACCAATTTAAAAAGTATCAAACAATCAACAAAAAAGTAACAACAAACAATAATTCAGAAAGTTCTGAAATATAAGAAGAACAGAAGTGTTTTGCTGTTAAAATTAAAAACACACATATGTTCTCTGCATTGTGACTGCTGGTAAAATGGTATATCTTTTGATAGTGTTAGAATTGAGGAGAATTTGCTATACTCCAAATTTTCTTTATTATTTTGTGACACAGCCTCCTCACAAAGGGATTCCTTTAGGGGTGATGGAGCGAATAGTGTGTTAAAGAATGCATATGCTTCAGACATAAAAGCCTGGACGGAACATGCAGATGACAGCAGAGCCAGAGACGAGAGAGCCCACAGCTGCCATGTTCTCCAGAGTGTGTGGTCATCCAGCCCAGCCGCTTTGCCTGGTAGAACAGACTGCTTGGCTGTGTTGTCTTGTTTGCCCCTTGTCCTGCTTCAAAAGCCCTGGTTAAGTGTTTTTATAAATCAGATTACATCATGGCTTTTAAACAGGGAATTGTTACAACAAAAAAAACCCCCAAAAAACCCTGACTGTAACAGCTGTTTCATGACTGTTAAAAGTTTACCATGAAAGCATGAATTAAGACAGATTTATGAATATGTTATTTGTAACATCTCTTTGGCATAAAAACATCTTTAGAATATATGCAGCAAAACCCCTTATGAAAAGTAGTTATTTGACATGTAGAAGACATACTCTCCAAAGTTTGTGAACTTGATATTTTTCATAATGCAAAAAGCAATTAGAATACAGTATGAACTACTGTCAAACTATATCCTTGAGCTGAAGAGAAAGATTTATAGAAAATTTAAATATGTCTTGAACTGATAAACTTTCCATTTATACAATTGAAGGACATTTAAAACAACCAAACCAAATCGTTCTTAACTTCAGAAAAATTTTTCCTTTTTTTTTTTTTCTGGTACCAGGTTTCATCTTGGAGAGAACTTTTCTAGCTGATTTAAAACACCGTAAAAGAGGATTTATAATGGAAATCTCTACCCTTGCTATAACAGCATTAGTGGGTTCCAGCCTCTAACAAAAGTCCATACTCTGCCATGATGTACTGAAAGTGATGTGAATAGAATGCCATTATTTGAAGTGAGAGGAAATGAAATTCAATTCATCCACCTTAATAGAATAGTCTTATACTTAAGAGATAATGTCAGCAGAATGGAACATTGTCACAGGGAAATTAACTGCTGCTGCTACATGAACACCAGGGCAAAGCTGAGGTACTTAAAATAAATGTAGGGCTAAGCTGATGGTTACTTTTGAAATAGGAAATCCTGATCCTGTGACAATATTCTGCTATATAGATGTCTTGTTTATCCTGAAGTACAGCACAGCCACAGGACCAGGGATGCTTCCTTCCTTAGGGGCCAAGCTCGCAAGGTTCCCATCTATCCCTCCCATTCCAGCTGTTCGGTCTCTCTCTAGCTGTAAACGTGCTCTCCTTTCTTGGCAGTTTGTTGGTGGAGATCAATGTGTTGATCTGTGTCAAAAAGTGCCTCCATCCCAAATGTGAGCTTTTGTAATAGAAATAATTTTCTGTTGCAAACTTCTAGGTCTGTTTTCTTCATAAGATACTTTGTGTTAACACAACAGCCGAGGCAGCATACTGTGGGATGGGGAAATGGGACCAACAGGGACACAAAAGCCTTCAGCCCTTAGCATTGCCTCCAAAGTCAGCCACGATGAAGTGACAGCCCCACTGACAGATGCAGACAGGATCGCCCTGACTGGCAATGTGTGCTGTAGCAATGATGCCTTCTTCAGTTGCTGACCTCCTGTTTCTGCTTCCACACATGAGTATTCTGAAAGGCAGTGCTGGAAGAAGTCCAAAGTGTGTTCCCTCAGCTCCTCTTCATATGAGGATTGAGCACTGAAGCCAGGTGCAAAATTTTTCAGCCAGGTGTTGACTTCTGTCTTGGGACATTTAATCACGGTCTAAATAGCATTGGGATTTGGACGTGTATAAGCGATGTCGGTGCGATTTTAATTCTGCCACTGGTTGCCACCATGCTGTCCCTGCAGAGAATGGAGGAAGATGCTGCCAGCACTGAAACAGCTTGGGGAGGGAGCAGGGGTTTTCCATTCCTGACTTCCCTGACCCCACTGTTCTGCTCCTTGCAAGAGTGTTTTGAGCTTTATGCACTCTGACCAAAGAGGGGAACAAAACCTTTTCACCTTGGTACTTCATATATTTAACATACTATGTATAAGCCATCAAGTTGTTTCAAATAGTGTTCTCTCATTATTCAAACCCTTTTTGCACTACAACATTCATTAAGACAGGTCTGATTCTTTCCCGGTGCACAGAATGGTGATCAAGTCCCCTGAAATGAATGAGTCTTACCATGTGTAGAGCAGCAAAATTCAGCTGATGATGATTAACCTGAAGGAAGGCAATTTTATATCATAGATTCGATTTATTTTAAGGACAGAAAGGGCCATTATGATAATCTAATCTAGGTTCTTGCATTACACAGGCCACAGAACTTCACTAAATAATTGCTACATATAGTTCAATAACTTGTAGTTGAGCCAGACTATATTATTTCTCTCAAGATAAGCAGACAAGGTTCCACAGGCATATACCTGAGCAATTTCTGCCAATATTCAATTACACTCAAGTAAAATTGAACTCAAGCAAAATGATAATTTCTAACAGGACATATAGGTATTCCTGGTTGTCACCTTCAACATTCTGGGGTCTGACAAAAATTACTTCTTTCTGTAATAATAAAAAGTTTGAATACAAATGACAGATACTATGGGGAAACCTCTATTAACCTATGTCAAAGCACAGTTAGTTGAATATGAAGTGCTTCAACATGCCATGTTTCCTCTGCCATGTTGTTAACAATTAATTAAAAGTTTGTTTATATTTAGTTACCAGTGAAGAAAGAGCTTTATGTTTTGTTAACTACAACAGTTTACAAACATCTGCAAATAGCCTGTTGTTTTATTTTCCATGACTCCTACCACTGTTCCCAAATATTCCCTTATTCAGACAATAGCAGTAAAAAGTCTCATTTAAATTGATCACCACATGAAGCAGTGTATTGGAGTTCGTGTTTCTGTAGAATGTTTCTAGATGCACTTGCAGGAGCAAAACCCCAGACACCTCCAAATCAGTTCTGTTGAAAAGGGGCTGTAGCAGGGCAGAGAGCACAAGGTCTTGCTACCCATGAGTGAAGGTCTGCAGGTTTGGAGAGATGGGAATCCTGCCTTTCAGTGTCTCCCCTTCCAGACATCTTTTCCTAAAAATCTTGAAGATGTTTTGCAAAAGCCTTCTCTCATTCCCTTCCAGGAAATTACTCCAAAACTACTAGACCTGAAGCAGCCAGTCTGGCTGACATCTTTCTCCTAAAATGTTGCTGTAGGAAGTAAGGCAATAAGAAATAGACAAAATGGGCCTAATTCTCCTCTCCCCATATATTATATTACTTGACTCCATTTCTTCTACAGTGATCAAAAACTAGCAACCATACAAGAAAGACTAAGCCTCAGGCAGTAATCAGGTGAGATTAAAAGACAAATAAAAAATATGTCAGTGAAGGAAGCAACAGCAGTATTGAAGGTGATAGATTAAAATTTACATTTTCTGACTTCCCTCCCCAATAATTATTAATGCAGTGGCAATATATTATATAAAACTGCTGAGTCACATAATTTTAGATAAAATTATTTTACAATTTAAAGTTGTCTGGACAATAACAGGTAAGTTCCCCTTCCTTTTGTATGAGGAGCAAGCGAGTGAACTAAGACTCTTATGGCTGAAGAAAAACATTAAAAAAGTCATGACAAGAAATTTGATGCACATCTCCAAAATTATGAGGGATATATTGTGTGGAAGAGTAATAGAAGCATCACATCAAACAGCAAATTAAAAGCATATAAATGAATGTAGTCTTTCATACAATTTATGTCCAAATTGTAGAATTCCAATCACAGAAAGAATGTGAAAATGTCAAATTCACCCACGTCTGATGCATTAAAAAATTATTTTTAAAAAGTATTTAATTAAACTACTGTACCTGCATCTCAAAATGCCCTTGAGGTACAGATTTTTGGAGGCCAGGAACATATTTTGAGAAGATATCACTGCATTTGCCATGGGGTTTTTATTTCGTCTTCAAACAACTGCTGGTGCTTAGCTTACTCGCAGGGACTGGCTGCTCGGTAAAATGGACTTTTGTTCTGAAATGATAAAGCAATTGCTCTTTTCTTTATTCAGACCTGAATTCTTCCATTTGACCATCAGTGCAGTACATCTAAGAGTAAATCAAAGTTATAAAGAACATAAAAGTAGCAGAATGCTTTGTTTAGTAAGGTTATACAGAGCCCACTATTATGGGCAATGCATTTTTGGAAGTGTGGTTTTCTCAGTTTAGCCTTTCAGACTCACTATCAAAGTGAGAACTGGCATAAATATATCACCATATGTAAAACAATGGGCCCTCAATCACTTGTCGAAAGACTTGAAATTACGGCTAGATCATATCTTCCTTTATCTGAGAGGCCTCCGAGATCTGTGATTCAGAGGCAGGCAATTACTAGTCTAACAGGACAAGAACAGTTACAAAGTTAATTATCTGTGATTATCTTACAAAAGATGGTGATTATATAGCTGAATGACAAAAGAAGAGTGTTCATGGAGACAAAAACAGACGGTTCCATAAACTGATAAAAACAGGACCACCCACTGTTCAATTAGAAATTGCCCACTTTATGTTGCTATTACAATAACACCTTCCCCATTCTCCTAAACCTCCCTTCTTTTTCTCAAAGGAGATACTAACCTCATGAAAGACCTACAGTGCTTCCCTTTCCTAAGGCTCTTTTCTGTCTTTAAAGTTTCACTGCGAATTTTAAGGGCTATTAAAGTAAGAGCCAACACAGGGTACAGCACGGAAAGGGGAAACCAGCACCATGCTATCTTCTTATCAAGCTTCTTTGCACATTTACCTTAATCTTCTTGACCTTATCATACCTCCTTGACCCATCCTTTAGCCTGCTGAATAATTAAAATGAGTTCCAGCTGCTGAATAGCAAATCTGAACCTCCTTTGCAGTCACAGCCTGATACGGGTGGTGTCAGTGGTGGGAATAAGGGTGCAGCAACGTTTCTGAAGAATTTGCTTCCCAAAAGACTTCCATGTTCACAAAGTCACACTCATGGGTTCCATTATAAAATTTGTCTACAGAAAATTTTATTTATGCAAGAGCCCAGCTTTCCTTAGACAAACTCTCTTTGAGATTTCACAAACATTTTGCCTCCTGTGGGATTTTTGCTTCAGTCCAGGAATCAGTTTTCTTCTCTCCTCAACGTTTAGCATTTTGGTAGTCATAGGTTCATGTGTTGGAGGTGTTAGCTGTTGACTAATGGGGAAAATTATCCATAAGCATTGATGTGAGTCAGAACTTGCACATACTGTGTTAGCATTCCTTTGGGTTTCCTTAACATTTATGTGAACAAAGGTTTTATTATACAAATACTAATAGGATTCCAAATGCATGTCTGTAATTTGTTGGTCTTCACAGCATCCTTGGGACTTCTCAGAAAGATACCCATGGTGATGCAATTAGGAAGAGTAGTGGAAGCTGTGTTCCCAATATTCAAGTACAAAGACTTTTATAAATGCATTTAAATGTGACCAACATATAAGTGACTCTCCTGTAGCTGAGATCTCAAAATACTCCAGACAGAGACTGGGCACAGGGAATTAAATAAGGCAGTATAACTAGACCATACCATTCAAGATGGAACTGCATTATGCTAGCTATGGTCACATTTGAAAGCCTGTGGTGGTAAAAAAAGAATTTAAAATAAAACTCCAGCTTTTAAATAAGTATCAAAGCTTTAAAGTTTTCTATCAGTGAGTTTCTATGATTAACTGCTGATCATGGAGGTAAATTAATGGTCCTCTCCCTTTTGGCCCAGTTTCCGGCGTACAGACAGCTTTCTATTGGAGGTTGAGGCTGCATTGCCCGATTGTAAAGACAGTGACTTTGTAAAGCTCCCTGCCTTTGGATGTAAATACCCTACAAACCCAGCACTCAGATCCTTGTAATTTCTCCAGTCTACCCCCATACCTCACTGTCATACTGCTGTGCCTGAGACATTTCATTTCAGCGAATGAGGATCCAAACAAATTCTTAGGAAAGCTAGTCCACTGGGGAGTACAGAACACGCAGTGCAGCTTCTGTCCCAGACCTCCCAAAAAACAGCACTTTGTGGATGGGGAGCACTCAGTGCATAGAGAAGGAAGTATCACTTGACACTCTGCTCCTCTGCTCTTGCCCTGAGTTCCCTGGCTGGCCTGTGTCCAGTGTACCATCTTCCTGGATGGAAACCGAAGGGACATGACGAGGAAGCTTCACAGGCAGCCAGGGCAAGGAATGGGATCAGCCAACGCTGACACCAGCCCTGCTGCACTGTGCTCCTGCTGATTTCAGTGGGTGTTGGATGCACTACTTTGAAGGGCAAATGTACCTCCAGCTTAATAAGCATGATAAGTCATAGATTTGCTGGGAGTAGGAGCAGAAGTCCTCCCGCATCTGTTATCACATTATTAGCACAGCTTGTTATGGGGCCTCACGTGATGAAGCCCTGGTTGCAGGACGCAATTACAGATGAATTCCTGCTCTGCCTCCCCCACTGACTCAGCATCACAGCTGGAGCCAGCCACAGTCACATTGCAGGAGGTGAAAGGTACTCTGAATTATAGATTGTCTTTGACCTTTTTTTTGGTTTAAATTAAGGATAACATCCAGGAAAGTGCCTCCAGCCAGGACACTGCTTAAACATATGCTTAACTTCCACCAGGGGCTGGTGCTTATCAGTGGAGATGAAATGCTTGCTTACAATACTGTGTGCGCACAAGATGCTACCCCAATGATGATTAAATACCTTTCCAAAGAGGAGCTTAAGTGACAGCTTCCTATAAAAATGGTAACCAGCATAGCTCTTGAAATCCAGAAAAACCTTCAAACCTATAAAAATATTCAGTTAAAATTCGGGGCAGATATTAAATTTCAGCCATTATGTATAGATATATGAGAGGGGAGTACTATAAAAATTATACATATTTTAAAAGATAAAAGAAACAAAAACTGTTAATGGAGAAAATAAAACCTAGATATTAGTATGCCATCACACAGGGATATCTATAGGAACAGGCAAACTCCCTTACAAACCCGGTAAGAGGGAATTAAGGTCAACAGTGTCTTTTCATCAGAGTGTTTTCTATGATAACTTTGTAAGTGCTCTTAATATATAACAAATAATCTCAGGGCAAAGATCTGTTTGAAGGAGATATGATTGATGACCTATCATCCCTAATTCACTGTTTATACTCGTAGTGAGCCTATTGGGAAAATACCTCATTCATCAGGGTATTAGTGAATTCAACCAACGTATGGCACCTTCATTTTAACAAACTAAAGGAGAAAAGCTAAATGGGGGAAAATTGACAACCATCTCTGATTCTATGATAATGCAATTAGGCCGCTCCTCTCCAGAGCTTTTGCTAATTCACAAAACAGCTTCAGTCGGCAGGTCATAAATATATGATCATTTTTCACACTTTGAAAAGTAATGATGCCTTGACATGAATCAATAAATCTTGGTGAAGTCATTTATACTTCTGTGTTGTGCATACAAATTGGTTTTAAAACAACTATATATTATTTTTGACTTTTATATAGTCTTTGTTTACAAAAAATAATTTTACAAAGGCTTCTGCATTCCTTGTGTGCCCAAAACCCAAACTGAAATCATTTCCCATTTTCAAGACCCATCAATCCTAGATTAGATCTTACAGCTCTTAAAATCTCTTAAAATCTGATGAGATGTAAAAAGAAAGGAGAGTGAGAGGGGAATAAGGCAAAATAGCATTCTCTCTTTATCCTTCTCACTTGGCTTTGAACTTCCTTCTGAATATATATTCAGAGTTTTCCAGTAATATTGAGATTCCCATTGTGAATTCATGCAGGTTTCCACTCTGTACCTCCAGCCCTCTCCAGGGAAGAACAAGTGTTAGGCTTGACATTATGCACTGCAATGTCACTACGAGGAAGAAAAGGAGAGAAACAGCATAAGAAGAAAGGATATCAAGTACCAGAACTTGTTCTTTGGTCTCTTGAGAGATGCAAGAAGAACCACACCTAGTTGCTGCATAACAACTTAACCCTGCCACCTGTCTCATTTAGTAGAAATTTTAAATCCTGATGATCTTTTTAATGCAAAGTCTGGGTTCTCATTGGATTATGACATATTATGTTGTTAAGGTAAGCACAATAAACCCCTGAATATGTGTCTATGCCAATAGAAACATCACGTCACTGTTCTGTAACATATGAAAGTTATCTCCTTCTGTCTCCTAAGTTTTGTGGTTAATAACTGAATAAGACCCAAATACATTCTTCATGTCACGAATATGATAGAATTTTACCTGAGGCAGACCTATTCAAAGATAACCAATAAAATTGAAATGCTGGCCACTGATTCAGTGATAAAACTGAGTTGTACAACTTAGCAAAACATTAATCCTGTTGTACAGTCTTTCTATACATCTGGGAGCATACAAATTCACAAATAGGTACTATGGTACACCAAGGAATGATCAGAAATGATCCACAGTAAATGTGAAGATGCACAGGCTGATAAATACCTCAGGTAGCTGCTGATGTTTGCCTTGTTGTTAAAATGCCTACACATTTTGTAGTCCCTGTGTATTCTGCCCTGTCTCCATTATTTGATCTCTATTATGATAAGTAGCCACTTTGCAATACTATGCAACTAAGCCAAACACATACAGTACATGGATGAAAACTGAACAATGCATTTACATGCAGACTCCTATGTTTATGTAATTTATATTTCACAGGCTGAAGTAATAAAATAATAATATTTTAACAGAGACAGGATGTATTTTTTGAATAGACATTAAATACTGCATAATGAAATGGTACTTCAGTAGTAATTTTAAACAGTGCTAGTTCTCAGTATCCTGTAATAAGTATTTTAATAAAATACTGAGGACTGGGTCTCAAACTGATGGCAATTAATCTGGCTTTGCTGAAGTTAGAGGGAATTTGTCATGTGCTTTTAGTGTACGTGATCTTCTGAACCAGGGCCAGGAGATAATCTAGTCCATTTTATCTCCCCCGATGTTTGATGTTCAGCCTCATGATTTTTGAATTTCAAGGGAGCAAGAAAAAGTGCCTCAATAATTGTGTCACTGGCCTTCTCACCAGAATCATCTGTAACAGACCTGCCCAGCATCTATAACAGCATCATCTTCTGTCAACTCAGCCTGGTTTCCAGCCCTGCTTAAGGTGTGGTATGCATTTTGTGAAGGTTTTTAAAAGGAAAATATTTGGATTAATTAAATATTTTAGTGGCAATTTAGTGCCAGTAGGTCTCAGTAGAGTGACAGTGGGATTGAAAAAGTAAACCAGTGGGATATACTTGATTGTGGCTGTTGGGCCAGCAGCAGGGAAGCTGCAGGGGTCACACTGATTGGCATTGTCACTTCACCCATTCATCAAGCAAGGCCAGACTTCCCAAATCATTTACCAGATGGGGCAGCTCGTCAGTTTAAACACCTGATATGAAGCCATCCGTCATCTGATAACATGATCGTCGGGCTGCAGCTGGCTCGGTGCTCTGCAGCCTGAGTGCACATGTGATGGACTGGAGCCAGGGAAGCAGGCTTAGCAGTGCTGCTCTCCCCTGATAGGATTTGCAGCCCTCCACTGGACCATGGAACAGGTGGAGACGGAGAGAGAATGAAAAAATTACCATGTGTTGCAGGGATTAGAGAGCACACACTTACCACTCCACTTGAATACCAATCAAAGGACAACCTTGAGCCAGACAAATTTAAGGCCATCCATGATGTAATATGGAGAATATAGGTTCTTGCGTATGCTGATATAGCTTCATTTTCCTGCAGGGTTTTGAATAGATACTTGGCAATGCTGTAATTTGTCTTTCATTTTCTAATGTGGAAGAGAGAACTGATACTTGGCAACATGCTTTTTCTATTTTCTTTTTCAAAGGACATTTTAAAACAGAAAATCTCTTACAAAAAATAAAAGTGTATTTCTAGAAACTGACCACAGATCCTACTAGTTTTGCTCAGCAAGGCAAAAGTCTGACAAGATAGAGAGGAAGTACTATGAATTCAAAATACGACTATGCTTACTGAAAGCCAGTCCCAAGATCAAATTCCCCCAGTTATTGAAATGCTCAGACCTCCCTGTTTTCAAAGCAGTTGGGTGCCTAAATGGCTCTAAGGATCTGTCTTTCACTGCCTCCTCTGGAGCAATAATTCAAGTCCTTTCTCAGCCAGCAGGTACTATGGCTTTGATCTCAAATAAGTCCCTCCTGGGAAAGCCTCCTGGCAGAGGAGAGCCTCTGCCGCAATGTTAGCAGGTACAGGGAATGGCTTTAATGTGCATAGGTACCTTCCAGAAAGTGATCTGGTTTTCTGCCCCAACATAATATTCACCAGCCTCCCTGGGGTTATCAAAACAACAGGGTTTCTTTCATGGAATCATAGAATCATAGGATAGTTTGGGTGGGAAGGGGCCTTAAAGACCATCTTGTTCCAGCCACCTGCCATAAGCAGGGACACCTTCCAGACTAGGTTGCTCAAAGCCCTGCCCAGCCAGGCCTTGAACACTTCCAGGAATGGAACATCCACAGCTTCTCTGAACAGCCTGTTCCAATGCCTCAGCAATTTCTTTTCAGAAGTGTGTATCAGTTAAACCCATTTAGGTACAAACATTTGGGAGCATGCCTTCTCCTCGGAGCACACATTTCTGCACTCTTGCTCATCCTTGCAGCCTGCTCTCACAGCTGCACTGCAGCTCTGCTGGGTGTGGAGGACCAGAAACAGCATTTTGGTGGACAGCCTCTTGGTGGAGGGACTGTCACACTCCCACAGAAAGCTATGGCCTGAATTGGGCTCTTCTGCTTCAAGACAGGTCTCTCTCCATGAGTCTCAAATTATAAGAATAGGGAAACTGTGTCCTTCCCCTAAAGACCTAAAGACTGGTGTCTTCAGGAGCACCGAGTGCCCCTTGGTCTTTCAGGACCCAAGGCTGCTTCAGCCAAGGAATAAAAACTCGTGAACCTGCCTGTGGTGGCAGTGCTGCAGTTGATTATTTCAAGATGGAGACAAGAGGGAACTAAACCCATTGGAGGATACATATGATCAAGGACGGGATACAATGGGTATTATGAGTGTGTCTATGCCTTTTCCTTCAAAGACAGTCGCTATGTGCAAAATTCTTCCCTTGACTGTCCTTTTTTCTTCCTGAAAATTGTTGCCTGTGACAGATCTACTTTTGGGTGAAGATTTATTCCTTTCACTTCTGCTAAGACATTAAGAGATGCCTTGAAGCAGTTTTTGGTAGAATGGTTCCTCTTTTTTTTTTTTTTTTGTAATTTCATTTTAGGCTTTGCTACAGTTATGTGAACTGAACTAAATACAAGTTTAAAGTTTATTTGGCTTGGGGTTTTTTGTTTTTGTTTTCCCAAACAGAGGCAAAGGAGAGATTGCCACTTTACTTCTTGAAAGGTTTCATCTTCCCATGGGAATTAACTTGCAGTTGCACTGTGAAATCTGACTTTTGTGGAAAGGGAAGGCTGTTTTGTCAAAAACTCATTACCTAGCTGTAGACACTTAAGAGTCATCAGAGATACTATAATTTGTATTTGCAATTAATGGAAAAAACTGTAAGCTATTTGCTGAAAAGTAAGTTGAAAGATTGTAATTTGTTCATTATGCCCCTTCTTTTGTCTTATTTTGACTTTCTTATTTGTATATACTTGTATATATGAATTATATTTGTATGTATTTGTATATATTTTTATCTATTTGTATACACTGTATATATACTCTGTACTTGTACTCAGATAAATTCTGCTTCCTTTTCTATTTCAATGAATGTCTTTTTCTGAGATTGCTAGTAGGGTACTATTCTTGGGGATAAGGAAAGCTTAGAAGGCATGCAAAAATTGTATTTAGAGATATAGCATTGAAAAGGTGAAAACTCATAAAAAGTTCATAGGAAATAATACCAATTTTGAGAACTAGTCATATATCTGCAGACATACAGAAAGACCCCTCGTTCCAGCAGAAACAGCAGAAAAGTTCAACAGAAACCTGAGAATGAATTACTAAAAAGAAATGCCCAATGGCTCATTAGTGCAAACGATTCATGATATTTTAGCAATGAAACAAAAGGTTTTATGCTGGCAACATACCTTTAAATCTGTTTATGTTGCCAACTGCTTTTATCTATCAATAGAATAATAATTAGCAACTTCAAACAATAACAAGGCTATTTTATGACAGGAAGCATGACTTTATTCCAGCACAAAAAAAATGGGGAAGCTGATACAGATGAAGTGAGTTTATATACTTGTGAGGCTGGTCAGAACTTAAGTTTTAAGCTGTAACGAAGTTTTGGTTTTGAGGTCGTTTTTTCTCCCTCATTTTTAATATAGCAGTTAAATGATACCCACGGGTGAAGTACTTACAAGAGACTTGTGAAGAAAACTTAATCTGCTGGTAATAGGAATAACATGGATGTCATGGTGCATGGAAATACAAAGCAGAAAAATAAGATAGAAAATGACAGAAAGTGGTAGATAGTGACAGAGGGTTATTTTCCATCTAAATTTGTACAAGTATTTAAAAGAGCATCACCTTAGTTTTTTATTTAGTGTATGGGTACTTTTAGGTGCCTTAACTGCCTAAGTATGGTGTTACATTTATTTAGAAGCAAATAGCTGAATTAATTTAATTTCTGTTTTCTTTATTTTAATTTGTTGTTGATAAATAAATCAATCTCCCAAAAAACACCAGATATTGAAATGAAAACTCAAATTTGAGAAGTAAACAGGAAAACATGCAAGTTTGTAACTAGCTGTCTCTAAACACAAGACATAGCAGATTTTAAAATCCTTTTCTCACATCTTTCATGTCTTCAACCACCTCCCAGTGAATCAAATTATTTTTTTCCCCCTGAATCCTGAAGCTCAACTGAGTTCTTTCTATACAGCACCATGGAGAAATATAATCATAAAATCCAATAATAATACCAGTTGTCATGGATGTACAGAAAATTTTGTAGAAGACACCCTGAACACTTAAAATTACATATTTACATGTCTTCTCTGCATCTTTAACACAGAAGTAAAATTCATGTCTTGCTGATAACCTTGGTGCCAGAATGTCACATTTTCTTTTTATTCTCGTTTCTTTTACAGTTGGGGAAAAAAAAAAAAAAAAAGGCACATTACAATCCTCATATGTAAATTCTATAAGCTTTACTGCTCTCCTCAGGTGTGCATGCCAAGTTTTCATTATGAAGGCTCCCCGCTGTGAAAAAAAGGTACATTTTCACTTTCATGTGTCTGTTCCTTTGTGGTAGAAAGGCTTGAAACATTAATGAGTAAACTAAACTAAAACTGTACAGACATTCCTGCAGGAAATTGGATAAGTTTCTGATTCTGAGGGGAAGAAATTCAACTAGGTCAATAAAATCGTGTGATTTTGACACTCTGAAGTCAGTTGTCACTAAGGAGTTACCCGTGCTATTTTTATTCATGTTAATGGCATTTTTATGCCCTGGTGTTTTGTTTTGAAGATTTTATCCCACTGAACCAGAAGACGCAAAAGAAAAAAAAAGGAAAAAGACCCCAGCATGGAAAAGAAAAATAATTTCTTCATGAGTTCATATCATCTACCCTTGAAGACTGATATCTGGGATGACTATTTTCTTTCTCAAACAATTTTACTAATTCATCGTATCATACTACCTTTCGTAATGTTCAATGAAGCATTAGAGGCAAGTGTGGTATCTTTATTAAACACTCATTCTTTATGGCTATAAACCACTGTACAATAGGTTAAATGGGTGGACTCGTGACAATATATCTTTGAGTCCAACGTATATATCAATACTCTTAGATATGCAAATTAAAAGTAATGCTTGTTTGCTCAATAAATATTAGTACTTTTTAATGAAAAAAAAAAGAAAAAGAATTTATCCTTTCCTATCGGTAGGATGTTGATGTGGCTTAGCGGAAATCTTACAGTAAAGTAGATTTAATTGATAATGGGGTACTGGTCAATTTAAAAAAACCTGAGCAACCAACTTTTCCTAGAAACTGTGGTTATTTGTTTAGGAAATTCCTTTGACATGAACAGCCAGTGGAAAAACAAGAAAGTGTTTTGCTCTTGTAGAAAGTGTAAACCTTTATTTTTCAATTTAGTTAGGAAAACAATCTTTTTTCCAGCTACATCTAGGCTTTTGATTTTTCCGAGGATGAAGCAGAGATCCAGGCAGGGATTCATGTAAGGAGCTTGCTATAGTCAGTTCAGTCTCACCAAGCATATCATAGCAGAGCATCATGAATTTATTCCAAAACATAACCCAGATTCCTCACTCAGAATGACAATGAACTCTTGCCTAAAAGAAAAAAAAAAGTCCGATTCTTAAATGTTAATGAAAATAGATTTTATTAATGTTTCCTAGAAAAGGGGAAATTCAATGCAGTATTCAATATTTGAGACATAATAGCAAGTCAGTCATCACTCTGTGTTATTCTGGCTGGTTCTGTTAGCTAGACCTGTAGTGGAAGTAGAAGAATGGTCGTCGTTTTTAAGGAGAATGGTGATTACTGAGCTCAATAAGCAGCTGGGAGGTGTCAGAGTGCCCTGCTACCCCACACCCTGCTCAGTCTGTCCAAAAGCTGGTGGCTCACACCTAGTCTTCAGGCACAGCCCCAGCATTAGGCCAACAGTTGCTGTTATCCAGCAGTAGCAGCAATCTTTCACTGTAGCATCCAGCTGCCAGTCAGAAAGGACAGAAAATGCTGCTGACCTCCCCCTTCATTTCCCTTAATTAGGTAAATATCTTTGATAAAAAGGGAAACTAGACCAAACTTTCCTGCCAGTCTTTCAACTGCATGCAAGTTTCCCAATTTCTGTGTATCTTATGCAGCAACCTGTTTCTGAATGGAGGCATCTGGTCACAAACATGCAAGGATCTCTCTGATAATACTGTTTCTGTGATGTGATAGAATCACATCTGCTAAATGTTATAATAGTATAATTTATGAACTCAGACTGCTCGACAAACACTTTTAATTACTCTCCATACCACCATAGGACAGCTAACTTTAATTTTCTACATTTCACATATGGAGAAAGTGAAATGTAAGGGTATTAAGTCACTTGACCAGAAACCAAATAACTCCAGGAGCTGGAAATACAGGCCCTCATACAGGAAAGCACTGGAGCAGATGCTTAACTTTAAGTATTGAAGCATTTAATACAAGACAAACACTTTAACAGAAGGACAAAATACTGCATGAAAAATCTCCAATCAGCCCATTCTTCAGTTACTGTGAAAAAGGAATATTAGGCTTAAGTAGCCATCTAACAGCTTGCAAATAGCCCCAGATATACCATACAAAAATCTTGCACTCTCTACTGTCTGTTCACTTTCCCCAGATAACATTGATGCAAGCCCTGGAGCACTGATGGATCTGGTGAAGTGGGGATAAGAGAGCAGAATGGGATTTCTTAAAGATTTATATCAGTTTCTAGTAAGGAATGAGTCCATCCTTAGACAGGCATACTGCAAGAAGAATGACAGAGCCTACAAAATAAATCAGGTGATGTCATTAGGTGTCCTGTGAGTGAGGGATCACCCAGTTCCTTCTCTGCCTTCTTGTGTGGACTACTTTGCCAGTGGACAGCAGTTTTATCAGCACTCAAGATTCAGTTGGGATAAGCATTCTGACTTAATCAAAATCTGGACAGAGAATCTCCTCAGGAGAAGTTTTCATCAGATCTGTGGTAAACTGTAGTATTGGCTGGTCACAAATATCTGAGATTAGCTTCTTGATATTCTCTGCCTTTGGCAAGAAATGCTGAAGAGTATTAACATAAGTGTAGCTCAGACTGCTCAGTATTGAGAAAAGGATTCAGTTCAGTCTCTGTTCAATCATCCTTTTTGACCCTTGCTGTAGCTCCAAACTTTTCCTCAATATATATGTCAGTACCACATTTATAAATGAAATTTTGTGAAACTGAGAAGACTTGGCTTGGAATTCTAGTGTCTAGGGTCCACTTCTGAACATGTTAGCACTGTTTCCTCTGTAAATTCCTAGAGCTTGATCCATCCCTTCCAGCAGAGCTATGGAAAAGAGATGCCCTATTTTGACCACATAGAGTGCATTGTTCTAGAGCATCTCTCTGCCAGAGACCACCCCTACGATTTGTCATCTCCTATGGGCTCCAGTTTTGTTTTTCAGGGAAGAATCCACCGTGGCACATTCACCTGGGGCAGCTCCACCATCCTCAGCCAGTACTGCTCGTGTGTCAGATGATGCTCATGAGGACGGCAGCATGGTGTGATGGCAGTGTGGTGGGAGAACCGTGGCCAGTTTGCACTACTTCAGCTTCCCTTTAATTCCTTTCTTTTCAACAGCCTTTCAAGGTCTCAATCCGCAGATACAGGGGCCTGCATAAAGAGCAGCAAAATCTGGCTTATGTGATGTGCCTAGAAAGAAATATTCCTTTCTGATATTTGGATCTGCACATGAATCTTGGCACTATTCATAGCCATATACAAGGAAGCAAGCTGATACAATGTTTGTAAGTGGGAGAAAGGAAATATTTATTCTGTACACAAAGAATAGATTTGACCATTTCCTTTTTAGACGGCTTACTAAGTGCACTATACTGCACCTTAGATATTTGGTCATTTTAAAACTTATTTTAAATTTGGGTACACTGAGACAGCCTTTGAGTCCATCAGTTATTTAATACAACGCAAATTACTGGGACCGGTGAAGTATTAAGATCAAGGATAAACTATTTACACATGTGTTTTGGTGGCTATCATTACAAGAGCAGGTCGCATAGTATGGGATGCTGCGTCCAAGAAGTTGAAACTGTGTTGTGAGAATACCTTAGAAGAGAGAATGAATATAACAATGGTAAGACCACAAACTGTGTAAAATACCTAACTTTGTAAAACTAAACCTATACTAAATATTTAAAAATGCATAAATAAATATTTACTCTTTTCCAAAATGTAGCATGGAGAATGATTCTGACTACACACTATTTCAATACAATGTCTGTATTTAATGTAAGGGTTTAAATATCCTGGAACCTTGAATAAAGAGGATATGGTATTCCTACCAAAAATATTGCTCCTTTGTTACCTCTCCCAAGACTTTAGAATTAATAGGCTGCTTTGATCATGAGTATTTTCTTTTTTGAAATGCAGTTTTTAAGTAACACATGTGCTACTTCCTATGATCTTGATGTATGTTGGAAAGCAATGACAAGTACTAGATATTTATTTTTGGATGATAAAGTAATTTTAGGAGACAAGTGCAGTTAATACAGTGCAGCATGTACTCTAACAATAAATCTGTTGATGAATGTGATTAATTTCTAATAGCAGAACACAGTATTTGCTGAAGTTGAGGACTTTCCTGGGAAGCAATTCAGCCAATATGAGCTAAAAAGCACTTTTCTTGCACTTGCTTTAGAAAAGAAGAATTTTGTAAAGTGTTAAACCTTTTCAATCTACATGTGTAAAAAATGTTTTCTCCTATAATAAGAAGTCATGTTATCCCAGTTCTGCTCAGGTAAGGTACAGGTTTGAGGAGAGGAATATACAGAATAACATACTTTATTCACTTGGTCTACTTAACTGTATTCTTCTCTCTTACTGCCAGATGAAAAGTCTAATTTGCTGATGAATATAATTAGAAGCAAATGATCCATTATATTAACTTTAATGAGCTGCAGCAGGTCATTTGGTTATGGATGGCACCATGCAAAGGTTACAGTTCAGGGCAACACTGAATTTCTGACAGTCATCCACAAAGCTTTTATGCAGTAGACACAACAAACACCAAGTCCTGGTCACAGAAGTGACTAAATTTCATAGCCCACTGCTATCTGCTGAAGCTTTAGTTCTACAGTTCAATAATTCATAATTAGCTCCTGTAACTGACAGCCACATAATAAAGGGCATTAACTTAGTGGTCTTGTAGTATCGGCATGTGGGAGCAGGCTTTTCACATCTAGCGTATTTTCTCAGATAAGGGTCAAAGAACTAATTCTAAATTTACATTTACTTCTCAAACTCTGAAAAAAACAAACCGGTAATAGAGCCCAGGGTAGTCAATATAATACACGATCTCATTTGTACACTCAGAAGGAGTTTGGGTCACAAAAGGAAACTTACTTTCAGAATATTAATATTCATAAAACTCTAGAAAGTAAAAATAGCTGAATGACTGTCTTAAAATACTGGTATTAGTGATGTCTTTGCGTATAGTATTTTCTGTGACTAAAGTCTTGCACCTCTAGAATTGTGTTACTGGAAAAAGCCAACTCTGACACTTTAATCCAGATATTCTAGATATTCACTTTGTTATAGAGCTTACAACTGTCATAAGCAGAAAACTTGTTATGAACTCAGTCTGAGCTCTGTCAGAAGTCATCATCCAAGCGCACTGCAAGTCCTGAGCTGAGCCAGACCTCACCTGGTCTGGGATCCCAGCTGGATCTGATCCGACCTAGCCTGAGTACTCACTTCGAGTAGGGCAAGTTCAGGCAATTCATTCTGCAGCTTACCTCCAGGAGAAGGAGGCAGGCAACTGGCGTCTGCTGTGCTAACACAGCTGTTTCTGACCAGCAGTCGAGCTGCAGCCTTACTCTAGATTGGGGATTTCTCTTTCTTAGTTGCACTAAATGCACTGCTCTCTAGAGTGATTGCAGATCATTATAGATTTGGGGAATACTCATTCATGTATTGTCCTTTTTTTCTCTGCTATCTACGAGTTGTATTTACTTTTAAAAGGTTACATTTAATAGATGATTCACTATTTTTAGACCATGATGAACTGGCCTAATTTGACTGCTTGTTACTCTTATTTTTGATTTGTATTCGATCACCTAGGTCATGCACCTTGAGTGGACAACAAATACTTCAAAAAGGGAAATAATGGTAGAGAAACACAAATAGCCAATGGTGAATAAGGAACACCCTTGTTCACACACAAATGCCCTTGTTTGCACATGAATATGGGTTTTTGTATGAAAAAGACCCATTCGCCAAACATCCATGTGAAGAGAAACCCATTCAGCATGAATGTTTGTGAACACTGAATAACAAGTGGATGAACAAGCCTGAATCAAACAGCCGTTCAGACTTTGAACCAATGTTCACAAACACTGGTTTGCATTATTCACCCAGGCCTGTGAACAGCCATCTGTTCAATAACTGATAATGGAGACGAAAGTTGGGTTGTTGGGTAGATATGGCTCATCAGGGAGACAATAGCTATCTATTTGCAGGATTTCTCCTTAGTCCGTTGCAGGAGTAGCCTCTGTTCCTGTTGACCTGTGATACCGTGTTTATCTTTTTCCTCTCCTGCCAAGATGAGGTTTTGCTTAATATATAATATGAAATAAATTTGTGTATGCAAATATACATAGACACGAACATACCTACACACACATGCACGCATACACATATATTTTCCATTGCTGGTTTATACTTAGTATTTAAAATATATGTTAGTTAGGGGCACGAGTGGCTTTGTGACTACAGTGCTTAACACATGTTTAAGACCTAGATATGGAAAGATAAATACACGGGCAGTTTAAAAATCTGCGTTATATGTCTTTAGACTTAACCCCAAAGGAATTAACGTTTTCCAGAGTTATACACATCTGCATATAGTAGAAAAACAATCGTCACTTTGCTTAGGATTATACAATTGTAATATCACAATCAGCTATCAGGACAGACTTTGAAACGAGAATTTTTGCATCCTGTGCCTCAACCAACACTTCCTCACTAATATGAACTCTTCTTATCCAAGAGATGTTAACTGTGCTCCACCTTTTAAAAATTGCTTTTGTGTGAGAATAATTAAATATTATTTTACTTGTCTGGATTGGTTGGTTGCTGCAGTATATTTATTCCAAGTATTTCAATGAATAACGAGGCTGTTTAAATCTATAGAGAGGTTGAAATTGCTTTTGTTCTTTCTATGACAGGTTGGTAGCTATATTTCTATGCAACCGATTTAGTATAATTTACCTTAAACTCTGAAACCTTTCCAAGTGCTTCCACTGCTTTTGTAACTCCTAAATGAAATATTTCTTTTGGTTTAGAAAGCATCAAAATAATGTCTGCATAAAGTGCCAATTTATATTTTTGATTTCTGACCTCAGCTTCCTGCAGTCTTAACAGTATCCTTTATCATTCTTTGGAACAGTCGATTCTGCTTTCAGGGCAAGTACCAAGGTAAAGAAAGTATAGCAAATACCCAGCAAATACATTTCCAGTCAATATGGAGTATTTATCAACTATGTTTTAGCACTTACTTAGAATGTAATTTTTTTTTACATCTTTGCTTTATCCTCCCTGAAATTTTCTTAACCTAAAAAAGCTCAAGTGCACCACTCAGAACAACTGAAATAATTATGAAAACAATGATCTAATAAATTAAGATGATAGCTGCACGTGGATCGCAAACTGTAGTTCTCTAGTTTTTTTGATACTTCACTTTGTCAACATAGGTCTAGGCTTAATTTAAACCACATAGGATTCAATATTTGCTCATTTCCAGGAGCTGGGGAGCCAATTCTCTATGCACAAACTTTGTTCCATCATTGCAATTCTATTTGCAAACCAGTCGCTCCATTCTTATCTATGAATTACAACCTGAGCATGTACACAATATCACAACACAAATAGACAAATGAGAAACAATTAATTAAGAATTTAAATTAAAAAAGAACTTAATTTCTATTTAATTTAAACCCCCACATATATCATATATCTAAAATGCATATGCATGTTTTCAGTTTCGTAGTATCAGTTTTGATAGCAAATTAACTGATTCGAGTTAATATTAGATTTAAAGTGTGGGGTGTTTTTTAATGCTGTCGATTAAAACATATACAAACAAGTAAGAAGCAGAGTGTGCTCATTCTAAATTGCAATGGTTTTGCAGTGGACCTGAGTATGTAAGTAAGTAATGCTTATCTTGCCTTTTAAAACTTCCCTTGCAGAGAAGGAAGAGATAGGAGTAACTGCAGCCCTGAAGCAGTTAATCAGCTGATGGGAAGAAGAAATAGCTAGATTTAGGTAAACAAACAGTATGCTACGGTAATGGCTGGAGCTATTGCCCAGTTGATGGGTGATAAAGCAAGACAGAAGCAGCACTGATCACGAAGAGATTCCGTTTTTAACAGACCCTTTAGAAGAACAGCTTTTATCAGTGTTTTAAGAAATATTTAACATTTTTTATGAGAAGCAGAATTTTTGGTGCTCAACTCTTGAAAAAGGGGGTGGCTAATCAGCTTTAGATTTTCCAGTAAAACTTCAAAACTGCTAAAGAAACAAACTTACCCATGAAACGTGTTCTTTTTCCTCAATAATTTTTTAAAGAGTATTTTTACTATTCCTCTCCCCAGCTTTCTAAAACTTAAAGCATTTTGTGAAGAACACAGTGTGGCAGCCTGTAGTGCTGCAGAAGCTCCCTAGGTGCGTGCCTTTGTGTCCAAAGCAATGAGGGATCAGTGATACCACGATGTGCTTTGCGTTGTGAGTATGGAATCGTAGAATCATTAAGATTGGAAAAGGTCTATAAGATCACCCAGTCCAGCTGTGAACCCAACACCATCATATTCACCACTAAACCGTATCCCCAACTGCCATATTCATGCCTTTTGAATATTTCCAGGGACCATGGTTCCACCGCTTTCCCAGGCAGCCTGTTCCAATATTTGACCACCCTTTCAGTGCAAAATGTTTTCATATTATCCAATCTAACCTCCCCTGGCACAACTTGAGGCCACTTCCGATTGTTCTATTGCTTCTTACCTGGGAGAAGAGACCGACCTCAGTCTCTAACTATCAACTCAGTTGTCTTTCAGAGGAGCAAGGGTCTCCAAAGAAAAGATTAGATGTGTGTGGTTTGACCTCTTGACAAACTGCTGCATTTTCAGGGAAAGTAGAAAAATCCCTTCCTGAATAAAAACATGGATCATTTCCTTTGGTATTGAGCCTGAGTCTTTCCCCTGATTTTATGAACCAAGAGGGCTTAAAATCTGTGCATCAAGCAACGGTTTGTTTACTCCTACTGGTGTAGCAATATATTTACACAGTTTTAAAGTCAATCAATTGTGAACAAATAAGTGTTTTCCAAAGCTTATAAAGAAAAGCTTTGAATAGCCAAATTTTTTATTCCTTTACATACAATAAGGGGAAGCACCATATTTCTCTTGCATGCCTTGTTCCCAGAACTGCCCTCACCCTGGGTGGCAGAGAACTGCCTGTCCCCAGCTGATCTGAGGTCCTGTTGCCTCGCTGGACGTGAAGGCTCTGCTGTGGCAGCAAGCATCCTTGTCCAGGGGAACCTGCCAGGCCCGGGGCCAAGATGCCTGTGTCCTGCTGAGGATTTGCAGTGTTCCCTCTGCAATAAACTCGGGTCTAGTGACAATGTTAAATAATTATTTTGCCAATTTTTCAGTGACTGCCTGGCTCTTCTGTTTTTGCTCAAGGGCCACAGCTCCTTTCTGGGATACATTTCTGGCCTTTTCCACACCTGGCAATGGGATAATAATATTGCCTCTGGTTATGGCCTTGGCTGCTCTTCAGCTCATCCATTGGAATACATTATAAGGCTGTCTGAAACCCGTAGAGTTCACAAAGGGGCTCGTGAATGGAAGCATGCATCTTTGAGGCTGGTAGTAGAACCACATGAGCAAGGTGCCTTTAGTGGTATCTGCCACCCACTACAGGACCTCAGTACTCCTCAGCTCCACCTAAGGCATCTTTCTCCTCTCCTGCACCTTCCTGGGGACCACTGAGATGGGGAACAGGAAAGAACAACTGTTTTTTCTAGGTCTGTAGGCTCCCTGGTTGATGCCAGCCATCAGAGGATGAGAGCAACCTGGTCTAGTAGCAGGTGCCCCTGTCTGTGGCAGAGGGGTGGAACTAGGTGACTTTTAAGGTTCCTTCCAACCCAAGCCATTCTATGATTTGCCAGTTGTGAGCTGTGGATTTTGTTTTACCAAGGTGAAGAAGTGAGAAACTAATGCTACCCACCAGAGTGCCCTCTGATGCTGGTATTTCCTATTATTTCTTGGGTTTTTAATTCGAGAAAGTTGTTCTAATTGAAGCCCTAGCCCTACTCTAAGTAGAGGCAAAATTTTCAGCCATTTGGTTCTAGTAGCCATCATTTTAACCACTTAACATTAGTTTTACCAGGACCACAAGATGTTGTTACGCTTACACCCATAATTTGAGCTACTGTAAGAATTACCATACATATTAACTTCTCCTACTAAAACTCCCTAGTAAGAAAAAATGAAGTGAATTGTTAAATGCTTATCTTTACTATGCATTGGGAACATAAATTGCCGCAGTTTTCACAGTTTCTTGCATAAAGACCATTTTAATCAACAAAATTATCTATGTCTTTTATTTAGGATTAAAAAGAAACAGATTTTGAGTGACTCAATGGAACCCAAAATGTAAAATAAATAATAACTTGGGTTTTCCTTTTGCTTGCACATTGGTCAAGCTCAAATACATTAGAACCACTTGCAGTTGTTCATTGACCTTAATGGGTAGTGAAAGAGGTCTTAAAGACTCATATCCATACAGTAGTTGAAGAAAAAAAATGCTGATTTGTCTGTGAAGTCACTCAAAGCAAGGATAAAATCTGAGTGAGTTTTCTTGGAGTTGTATTTTTCTATTTTTACAATGAAATATTTTCTTTATTTTAGGAAGTTTGTTACTAAGAATGATTAGAAACACAGATGTAAAAGGAAAGTGTCAAAATACAAAATATCTTATTGACTTTTGATAACAAATGAAGAATTAGCAATGCAATTTTATGTTCTTATTTCTGTGGTTATAATCTAATTTTACTTTTTTTGTCTTAGCTCTGAAGTTTTAAAACTCAAATGGATTTATTTATCAGAAATTTGTTTAATACAAGGAAAATGTTGCCAGATATGGAAAGCTCATTTAGTCAAACTGTGAGCCTGAGATCTTACCCTGAAACTCCCATTTTCAATAAACAAAAAAAATGTGTTTATAGATGCATGTGTACTACACTTATGCGTGCATGTATATATCTACATATATACTTATATTTACTTTGTATATGTATATATTACAAGATAAAAAATAAGCACATACAAAACTAATTCATTTCAAAGAACATAAACAATTCAAACAGCTGTTGAAATTATTTCCCTGTTTCCCTCAACACAGAACAATTTCTTTGTTAATCTGAAGTTCTTTGATACCATTCAGTAAAGTTTCCATGATACACAACTGCTGCGTCATCTTCACTACATTTACTGCAAACATAAGTCAGAAGATCTTTTGAGAAAAATTGCTCCTAAGCACTGCTCATTTTACAATTACATGTGGCTTGTCAGTCTAATAAAACTATGGTCAAAATCACAGGGAATGATCTAGAGCTCCTGCCAACTCCTGGTAGGAGAGAGCTCTATGTACATCTCTTAGGTGCAGAGGAAAAAGTTTTATCTATGAAATCCCAGAAGCTCATACTCTCAGAAGGAAAATGCTGTCCCAGAAGGCATACATGTTTTTATACCTGTCAGGTCTTCCTAGCTGTTTCTCCCCAATGAGTCTTCCTCTCCTTTCCACACGTCTGGGGGATGGGCATTTCTCCTGACTCCTCTGCTAAGCCATTTTATTTTCTGCTCTAAAAAGTAGTTTTTTTCCAACTCCTTTGTTTCAATTCCCCGGCTGGTTATAGGACACCCATGAATATTGTTAATACATCCTGAGTTGGCTCATTTCTTTGAATCCTTTATGAAAGCTGAGGGAAAAGCTCCTACTGTTCCACCTTTTGGCCATCTTTTTTTTTGATAGGGAAGTCTTAAGTCTTAAGAATAGAAGTAAATAGCCCCTATTTTGCTTAGCTTAATTCCTCTCAATTCCTTCTCACTGATGCAGACAGAATGTTTTTGTTTGACTGGCCAAGGAAAGGGCTGCTAATAGTGTTGGAGGCAGGGTGATGGGGGAGCTTAACTTCTAGATCGAACTTCTGCCCTTCTAAAATAAAAAATAGATGTGTGCATTATTAACAGTACATGCTCAGATTCTAAATCATCTTCACTCTAAATCTATAAGTAAATGATAGTTTTATGTCAATGTTAATGTCAACTAAAATACAGCTTTTCCTAATTCTTTCTATGATCTTTAGGAGAAAAATTCAACATGGTTTTACTTTGGCTTTAGTAAAGTTACTTAGAATAAAACATAAGCAGCAGTGGGCTAGTGCAGTGAAGTAGGTATATCCTTCAGGAAGCTTGTCCTCTCTACAGTTAAGTTTATTTTGTTTTGACCTCCTTATAATATATTTGGCTGGAGTCAGAAACATGATCGGTTCAAAGTTGGTCTGGTAAAATCAATTTTGCCCACTTAAACAAATGTGTTATATGAAACAGAGAGATAAATAAAGACAGCACAATAAATTCCAGAACTGCCAGGCTGTGTAACAAAAGCGCCAGATCTTGATTATGTGTGTCATGCCATGTCCCCATGCTCTCACAGCACCCTGCAGCGTAGGTGTGATTGGGGAAGCAAGGACTGCTCAGCCAGTGGTTGTACGGTTTAATTCAGCAGGAGTCATTGAATGGTAAGCACCCAGGAAAAGCAGGAAACTGTCTTTGGTGACATCACTTGGACTGAAGAGCCTAGCACGGTAAAAACAACTGTCCCTGTGCAATTTTGGCTCCTGCTTGTAGATCTTGAGCTCTTCAGTTTCTCAATGTGCTGATTTCCATGAGATAATTAAAAAAAATTAATAAGAATTATTTTTTTTATTTTGACCTTCTTTTAAAGGTCATTATGTAATTTTGACTGGTTTGATCAATATTTTTGCCTTACATCCCATTTTTTATCACAACAAGGTCAGTAATGGCTTAATGGATTGGGTTTGTCTGCTTTCTGAAACCCAGCACTGTATGAGTTGGGGATAGGGAACCAAAGAGCATTAAAGCAAACCAGCTCCACAAAAGACTTAAGAAGAAAAACGGAACCCAATCCAATAATAATATGGCCTAAAATCCAATATCAGGATGAGCATTTAGAAGATCTGAAGCACTGTATGATTGTACGAGGAATCAATAGTTCACTTGTAGTTGCACTTATAGCTGATATTTCATTTAGAATTTAATTATATATCACCCTGTGCTTATAAATAGTGTTAGTGCCTGATTAAAGCAGATCCTGAATATATTCTCGTCACCCTCCCCTCTGAACAATTTCTTGTCACTGGTATGAACTGCCAATGATACCAACCCAGAGTCAAACAATGATTCATATTTCAAAGCTTCTTTAAGAATTTGACAGTGATGATACCCATCTAACATGTAGATGAAACCTGAAGCCCAATGACCAGCTGCATTGCTTAGCAGAGTCACATGGGGAAATTTCCTTGCAGGAGCTGATGCAGAGCCAAAGGATTGCAGTGGGCATGGGGTTGCCCCTCATGAGGTCTGATGCTCAGCTCTTTGCTCCTACCAATTAGTGCTCACTCTTTAATATAACACAGGCAATAGCTTAACTGGTCTCAAAGGTTTATAACCACATGAAATTAATGCATTTTCAGTGACTTGAGTGCCACAGTTATAGAATTAAATGGTATACTGATTAACTGACTGACCAAAGAAAGCATAGTTCTTGAAAGTATTACCTGTGGGGCACCCACAGGTAATGTGAGTGTGTGCCCCACTCCCCCACGGCTCAAACCATTGTAGGAGTTGCTAAGGCTGACCTTGCCTAAGGCTGTGGAAATGCATAACTGCATGACAAATGTGCTTCCTTCCCACTGTACAATTACTAGCTTGTATTTATCTGCCTTTTGGAGCTGATGAGGGGATTGTGCCTACCTCCCGCAGCACACATCAGCACCCACCAGGATGTGCAGGCCTGTGCCAGCAATGCTACCTTGTGCTGATCCCTGCTGCTAACACTGTCCTCAGAAAAATACTTCCCGATTTCCTAAGTCTCAGCATCAAGTGGAGAACTACACTGCTTTCACAGGAGCTGACCTGGAGAAAGTATGAGATGCTGATGACACACTTAGAGCTGGAAACTCGCAGCTTTACACCCAGGCACTGGCCAAGTCCAAGGCTGAGCGCTGCTTTCCAATCCTGCCTGCACAGTGAGAAAAGATACTGACAGGTGGACATGGGTGGTCAGGAGTATGCAGGACCGTGGAGTTTCTGCCTGCACTTCCTTTGCTTTCTATTCCACATCTGGCAATACAGTGTTCTAATGGAGAAGTTTTAGCTTTACTCAGCAGAAGATCCAGCACCACAACCTTTTATGACACTCATTATTTATTTACAATAAAATTTCTTCTTTACTCATGTTTATTTAAATGCTTGTGAGATTTTTTTTTTGTATATACCCAATGAAATACAGCAACTCTAACTTTCTTGCGGTGCTCCCGTTGCAGCACTGCAGGAGGACAGAGGGGAGACTTAAGCTAAATTTCTTCTCATGTAAAGCCTAGCATCTGCCAGAAGACAACAAACCTCACAGTACATTTAGTACGTACAGTACATTTAATATGATAAACATATTAAATCACACACATTATTCTGGTTATCTCAGTTCAAACAGCATGTAATAACTTCATGATCTGGAAGTACTGGAAGAATAAATTACTCCAAATAACATAATCTAAAAAATATAAGGTACCTTGGGATAGAATATCACTATTAGAGTAGTGCAATACTGCCACTGCTGTCATCCCAAATTGATGGGGAACATCTATCTGCAATAGTAAGCAAAATATACCACTAATCATCCAATACAGTTCACAGGCATTTTGAGAATGTGGTGTGCCTCCATTTCTGGGAGAGCATGATATGCTGATTGAAAGAAGCTTGATTTTTCTGAATGTGTTGAAAGTATAGCCTGAAATATTTGAAGTTGCCTCCTACTAACTTCCAAATATCAAACTATTCAAACCCTCAGTCATGGCAAGTTAGTGCTTTGTAACATTTTTACCTCTTCAACGTCTATGTATTTCACCATTTGACACTATTTGGGGATCTAATTAGGAAAAGGGTGTAGTGCTGATGGACTCAGAAGCACTTTCTCTTTTATTATCTATTTCCTCCTATTTATCTCTTTTCTTCTAGCTCCTTTACATAACAAAAGAGGTTTGGCTGTTTGTTGGCTATTTGTTGGTTGGTTTGTTTATTTTCCCAGAAGACAAAACAGATATTTGCAAAGAAGGCTGCTACCACAAAGGCCTTAAAGTAGTCTTGGCCATTGCTAAGATACCCGAACCAAACACTAAAAAATAAAGCAGGCCAAATAATATGAAGAAAGGCTGGAGAGGACATAAGTTCTGCCAAAGCAAACAGATAGAAAAGGAAAAACAAACACCCTCCCTCTATTTCCCCAGAATGCCCATGTAAATTCAATTGCATTTACAAATAAATTTGCTTTGGTTATGCTTACACCTTTACATGTGTGCTTTACACGAGTGACTGTCAACATTTACTTATGTAAATACCGAAGACCTCTGATTTTGATCTTTGTATATGCACATATTTACACTGGAATTCTTGTAGTAGGATATCACACCTCTGGAACCACCAGCTGACAGTGTTCCCTCCCACCACGTGTCACAGCCTTAGCAGAGAAAAGACAAAAACAACCAAAGAAATATTTGACCATGAGCTTTGAGTGCAGGTCAGGGCAAACACTTCAACTTGTTTCTGTGATGCTGGAATTGGAAAATTACTCAGCAGGAAATTCTGTGATACCCTTGGAAGAGTTTTTCTGGGATCAAGAACTCAGAGCTTCCCTAAATTCTTTGCTGGAATAAAATGTGTGAGACAGATAATATTATATTGGGAATCCACCATTCAGCTGTCCAAACTGCCAAAGAAGATTCATGTTTAAATTCCTCGCATTGTCCAGGTTTTCACTGAAAGTGATTTTTGTGAAAGGTATGTCTATCTCAAAAAAGGAAACTACATCACTTTCATGGTAAGTGGTGTAGGAGCCCTCTGTATTTGTCATATGGTCAAGAAAATAAAAATCGCAGGGAACTTATCTAGGTTAGTGCACCTCAGATTTAGTGTATGCAGTATAGGCAAGTATTTGCAGTTCTTTCAGACACTAGAAGAAAATGCACCAGAAAAATATAATAAACAGTTTCCCTCTGCAACCAAGTGAAGATAATTTCAGTCTTCTCACACCTAAGTCCAAAAGCAGTGATGGTGCACTGCATCAAAGGCTGCTTCAATGTCGTCTTAATCAGTATTTTAATCTGGTTTCATGTCTAAAATGTTCCGTCTCACAAAATAATTTGCTAGTTTATCATCTATTTTCATGTCTTCTCTTTGCAACTATGGAGATAACATCCCAAAAAAATTCATATGGGCCAAAAGACTAGGAAGCAAAAAAAGGTGGTGAGATCTATAGAGGAGAGTGGAGAAGACAAAAAGTTCTTTGTTTCAGCAGCTCTTCTCTGCTGAAATTTGGACCCATATGCACTCTTCTGAAAGATCTTTTCTTATTCATATTCAGTTCCTCAACTCCTCACCCAGGCTTCATCCTCCCCAGGTTGGAAGCCTTTCCCTTTTAGCCTAGAACTTGTGTCTGACATCTTATACTGACATTTTCCTAAAGGCGCAATAAACCACCACAGTCATGTTGTATATTTTATGTTAATAATAATAATAATAAAAATGTTTAAATCTACAATATTTATCCCAGATTATATTATCACTTCAGCCCTGTAATAATATCCTTTCATGTTAAGGATACATTCTCAGGTACAGTGCTGCTATTTCAGCCATCATTTCCAGGATATTTTAAGACACATTCTGAAGAACATCACAGAAACTGCTAACCTGAAGTGATATCTCAGGCAATAGCCATTTTTTCCAGGCTTCTTAACAGATGGTAGCCAATCCAAATTCAGCAGTGCTAGCAAGCAACACCCAATAAAATTGTAATTGATGCATCTGGTACCTGCTAGGCTGTTTAAAAGCTGACTCTGTGGCATTAAAAGGAAATTGTTTAAAGGTCCTGATAGAACTGGACCTGATTTTTGGAGCAAATCTGTTGGAGATGAACTTCATGTCTTTAGCCTCTCAATAACCCCTCTGGCGTTATGTATCAGCAGCAGTCTGATCCTCACTTTCTAAGAAGCTACCAGAGACGCTGTAGTTAATATCACTGTAAAGATGAGTATTTGGTGTTTCAGGCTGTAGCAAAAAGCTGTGCAAAAGGAGCTCAAATATTTCTTTTAATTGAACTGGAGACAAAGGAGCATAATATGTCTTTTCCATTCTGACGAGCTTCCATGCTTGGTGTTTCACAGAATACACTCTGTTCAGCAGTTTGGTCTCACTGTAACACAACACACTGTCACAGGTTGACTTGTTTGTCGCTTGCATAGGGAAGAGGAAAGGAAAAATCGCAAGCACTCAACAAGCACTCAGCTCTGAGTGACTCTCTGATTAGCCCACTGAACGACCTGGGGGAAGGGGTGCTTCAGCGCATTATGAACAACATAAAGTGAGACTTTAATGGAGAATGGTGAAGTCCGAGCTCACTTGTTACCTTAAACAACAGGATGTGAAACAGAAAGTATTCTTAATATATGTCTGCTCAAGAAATAGGGATAATTGCAGTTTTAATAGGTCAGATATTCCAGCAATTTGACTTCTACTCTGAAAATTACCAGCCATCAGGTATCAGGGAACTGACAGATGTGTGCCAGCCACCAGAAGACACTATTTTTCAAATTCAAGATAAAAAGAGCTCTTCTTCCATGAAGAAAATTAATGAGATTCTGCAGTGCTTAAGCTGAGCAAAAACCTATAGGAAAGTGGTGTTGAAAGGCTTGTTAGCTCTGCACAGAGCGGTGTGGCACAGGGAACTCAGCATTAACTCTGAGTGAGACCCGGCACAGTACACCAGCCCAGGCTCGGGACTGTGCTGCTTCTGGAGTGGGCTTATTCTTATAGAAGCTCTGGCTCATTGTAATGCACTTGTAATGCAGGGAGGCATACACATAGCACATGAGAGCCAGATGAATGGGCACAGAGAGCCACCAAAATTCCTTAGAGGAAAACCCCATGGATAAGGACAATCCAAACCCTCATGCTTTAAGTACTCAAGTCTCAGAAAATAGAGAGTGGACTGAGAAGGAAATCGAGAACTGGAGAGGGAGGATGACTGTTTATAGTCCTGCTTGAGAAGAAAATGAGACAATAGCGGCAACATGAGCTGCACAACCATGTTTGACCACTGTTGGGGGTTGTGAGTATGACAATACGCTATTACAGGGCAAGGATCTGAAGAAAGACATTGAGTAGATATTTGCAGTGACCCTCTTTTGGGTGTGAGGGACAGTATGGGAAAATGGATGACAATGCTTGTTTATATATTGGAGAAGTGACAGAAATAAAAGTGAGCTGAATGTGGGTAGGAGCTGGTGTCCTCACAGTCACACCATAAGAAATTATAGCCAGAGGTAGGCTGTGGTGATTTTGTGGTGAAAATAAGATGAGATTAGAGAGATTCCTAGGAGACATAATGAAATCCATATCATGGTTTGGGAGAATTCATTTATCAGAGGAAAAAAATTAGAAAAAGAGAAATGCGATGCAAAATTATGAGAGAACAAAAGGATTTCTCTCTCACAGAGAGATTAGAGAAACCATGGCTTGGCAAACATTCTTCAGACAGTGTGAGTGAAATATATGCTTAGCCCAGCTTTTTCTGTAAGGTCCAGAAAACAATCCAAGCTGAACTGGACATATGAGTGACAGGCAGGATGATGCTAGTGTTCAAGACAATGGAAAAAACACGCAGAAAGTGTATTTCATGGAAGTATGTAAATCTGTTTTAGCCAGCCTAAGCTGGAAGTGACAGCCAGAGGTCTGTGAGAAAGTTTCCAAGAAACAGGCCGAGGTTTTGATTTGGGATAGGCCTATAATAGAAAGGTGTCTCCATCAATCTGTCTGGGTCTGGAGTCGAGGGGAGGATTTGTTAGTGATCTCCATAAAGCAAGAGTTCAGAGTGAATTTATCAAGGAAATTACTCCTGTGGAGTAAAGAGGAGGTGTCTGAGCCTAGAGCTTGGTGACATCTTCACAAACATCCAGAATGAACATCCACAGACATCCACAGTGAAATTTCCATTACTTTTGGGAAAAAAAAAGTCTCCACTGATACAGAGCCTCCACTGACAGCATACAAAGACAACCGAGAAGAAGAGTTATGGACTTTAAAGGGATGCCATTTTCTCAAGCTTTCAGGGGCACAGAAAGAACCGGGGCATACAGGCACCAGGTGGACTTGGTGGGAGGTGCTACTGATGGGCTTGAACCAGGTGCACAGCAAACTCGGGTGCTGAACAGAAAAGAGTCTGGGAGTGGAACTGAAGAAGCATACAGGGCTAGGGATTGGTGGGTCATTTGGGGTTTGTTTTAAGATGGAAAAGATGGGAAAGTGGGTTTGCCTGGTGAGAGAAAAGAACCAGCTGAGAATGAGATGTAAAGTAAAAAGGTAATTTGGGAGCCAGTTTGTCCTAACACATCCTTGAAAGATTCATTTGTGCTGCTTAGAGCAAACTCTTCATAGCTTTGTGTTAAGACCAGGAGTGTACTTTTTAACTAGAAGATCTCTTGATGGCAAGTAGTACCTGCAGAACCACAGAATATTCTGAATTGGAAGGTACCCACAAGCATCATCAAGTCCGACCCTTAACTGAATGGCCTGTATGGGGATCAAACACACAACCTTGGCATTATTAGCACTTGCTCTAGCCAAATGAGCTAATCTCAGGGTCACAACTCCAGTGCCGGAAATGTGTGGTGTTTTAAAGGTACAGCTGTTTCAGCAAATACTAGAAATGCAAACCTTTTGCCTCAGACAGGAAAAAAAAGACAGCCTCTGGATATAGAGATCAGGTGTAAGCAAAGAAAGATAAAATGTTTGGCAGGAATACAGAGGGCTCATAACCTTTCACAGGGTCTTACTAGTTCCAGCCTTTGGCAGACTACACTCCACTAGCACCCAGTCCTGCCAAGTGTCATAATTATATTCTAAATCTCAAGAAAATTTGTGCTTTCCTTGAAGTGCTGAAATCCATATATTAGAATATTGCTTTCATTAAAAAAAAAAAATAAATCTAGTCATCATACTTACAAAAAAAAAAAGCTTGGGAAACATTTCCAAAAACCTCACAAAAACAGAATTAAAAAAGAATCATACATGTACTGCTTTTTAATATCTTGTGATTTTTGCCTTATGATTTTTGCGCAGCATGTTGGCAACTCTGCTCATTTAAAATGGGAACTGAGCTAAGAGACCTTCAGGGGCTGGCTTACTTTTTAAATGAAGTTTAAAATCGTTGTGAAGTATGCACTAAGGCAGTGGCTCCCAAAATGTTGTTCACTGATCGGATTACTGTAAAGTGCTGCCTGGCTTCACACTGTAGTTTTCACATTGACTTCACAGCATATTGAACTAAAAGGTGGAAGACGAGTCGACAAATGATGTGAGAAAGTGTGCTGGCCATTAGGAAACTCTGAGAGTCCAAAAGGTTTAAAATCTTTGTTTCAAAGGTGTAATTTTATTGCAGAGTTAATTGCAGTTGTGTGTTTTCAATGCCCTCCCTTGGACTCTGAGATAGGAGAGCAGTAGTGCTGCTGTGCTCGCATGGGCACCTTTCTCCCGGGAGAGAGCAGAGCTATTCCCATAGCCAGCCCACTGTGGTGCAGGTGGTGCACTGGGAAGCTCCCTGAGCCACCTTTAAGCTGAACAGCCCGGATAGGTAACCTCTGGGGCACAGCAGGAGGGAGCGCAATGTAGGTTAACCCCCCAATTATTCACCCTGCTTCTGTGGTGGAGTGTCGGCACAAACCGAGCCTGCTGCTGCTACTGCAGCTCTGTGTGATCAGTACCAAAATTAACGAGATCAGCATTAGCCCCCACATCTCACAGCACAGCCCTGCCCTAATGTTTATGAACTGTAGCACTTGCCGTGCATCCCACTTTTAGTGGACAGATTCACTTGTGCATGGCTAAAGAGCTCTTCCCTCTGGTTTTGGATGCAGAAGGAAATAGCTGGAGCCCTGGTGGTCCCTGCACAAAGCTCCTCTGTGGTGACGCTGCTGCGTGGCTGGGTTAAGATCAGGTAAAACACAACCGCACTCAGGGTAAGGGTCCTCTAAGCAGGCAGGACTTGAGGCTTGGGCAAGTGCTCACATGTGGCCAAAGCCAATTACTTTCTTTAGAAGAAAAATGCCTGAATGTCTCTTCAGAAGCAAGAAAATAGTGCAAGTAACCAAAATGAAGCCATGCCTGCTACTGGACCAATTAGCTCAGCTGTTTCTGCTGCTCAGGGCACCCAACCATTAGAAGGAGACCTACCACATTTGTATTTTTGCTTCCCAGTCCCTAGCATAGGACTAAAGACCTACAAGGCCTCAGGAAGCCCCAGAAGCACTGGCCCAGGTGAGGGCAGACCCAAACACGTGGGCCAGCAAGTGAGCAGCCACCATGTCTGTATTTCTAAGTCTGGTGAGTAAAACATCATTTAAAAGGTGTTATATCCAGGCAAGACTGCTGGAGTAAGCCAACACAGACAGCGGTGCAGGATCATGGATGGGAAAAGGGGCATTTATGAATCGTGTAGTGAAGAGGACAAACAGAGGGACAGGCAAATTAAGCTGACCTATGTGAAGGCCAGGTAGCTTTGCTAACTGCAGAGTCTGGACTTACTGACTGTACATGGCTTTAAAGAGAGTGAGTCTGAAGGACATCAGACCTAAAGGGCATTATCACTAGCAGTCTTTGCCTCTGAAAATATAGATTTACTGAAATGGAAATAGTTGATAGGTATATTCCTGTTTTCACTTAGCTTGCCACAGAGTAAAGAAATATCATACATAAAACATGTTATGTCATCTTTTAGCTTGGGTGTTTTATTGTCTGCTTACTTACATGGTTTCCCTGGATTTTTGAGAGCTTGATCTCTTGAGGTTCCTAGAGAGCACAGAGCTCATAAGTCTCAGAGCTTCCAGGTAAGTCAGTATTCTACTATACTGAATTTAGTATGTTTAATATACTGAATTTCCATTTGAGAGGAAACTAGCTCTTCATCTTATTTCAGGATGAAAAATTTTTCCAAATCCCAAGACTTTTCATGAAAGTGAAATGAAGCCAGTTTTGTCTTAATAGATTGCCTACATACATGAATGCTGAACTGTGTGGCTGCAGCAGTGCCTGCCTTCTCAGCCAAGGTACCAGAAGAACCAGAAAAAGCTATTCGTTTTCATTAGTACATAACCAAGACCAAGGAAGCCACCTTGGACCTGTTCCAGCGAAGAAGACTTTACAGCCAGCAGATTAACAGCACGAATAGAGATGGCTGGAGAAATCCTGACATGTATGCACATGTACGCTATTTAGTGTCCGTGCCTCCAAACAATCCTTACAGGGAGAAATCGAGGAGGAAATCTTTGTGATTTACCATTCACATTTATCTTGTACTGACAATAAATAACAATGTATGTCTGACAAAGGGGTTCAGTTTAACAGCTTAACTTCTGCATAGTTGTTGGTTGGGAGGAAAAATGATTGTTATTTTAGCTATAGAATCACTGCTACCTGATGGACAGTTAGCGTGATGAATTAAATAAGAAATAAATTTAAAAGCACCTACTAAGAAAGACTATTTCAAGAGAAATTAAACAAAAAGAAGGAATGCAACTTGATACCTTATAGCATGAGCACTAATTTAAAACATTAATTTCTGCTCAGTCTAAAGCAAAGAACCCACAAATGCGCTTCCCAGACGCACTATTGATTTCTGACCTACAAATTACTCTCCTTCAAGGAGGGCTGATGTGGAGCACAGACAGTGGGGGAAGAGGGCTGGAGTAGACTGGGTACTTCTCAGCTGCAATCTGCATAATGTTTAGTATTCAGTGAGTTAAAGCACGCAATGAAAGGGAACTGTCAGCGCAATCTAGAAGATATAAAGAAATGAAGGGGTGAAAAAAAGCCGTATGCTAATAATCCACTCAGTAATTAAGTGAAGATCGCTGCCAAGCGCCACTGCCACTTTCAAAGGGTAATTTGTACAGGAAATCATAGAGTCATTGTCAAATCATTTCAGGATAAAAGGAAAGTCATCAACTAAGATAAGATAAATGCTGGGTGTCTGGCAGCATGTGCCCTAGGAAATGCCTTTGCTTTTTTATATTGGAAGAAAAAATTTTGCAAAAGTGGGGCTAGGAAATCTTGACATGTTGAAATGCACATTTACTATTAATAATAGAGGTGCTATATGCATAGATGCATTATTAAATAGGTAACTGGAACAAAAAAAAAGATCATCAAGTGAGCCAGCTAAAGGGAAATTAACTTTCAACAATCTAACGTGACTTTTTACTTGAACCTTCGGTAAATTAGAGCATACTTCATCCCACCCCCAAAGAGTCTTTTGCAATTCATATACTTTAGTATTTCTTTCTTATAAGTATGGGATAATCTGTAGGAGAGTCAGTTTCCCACAAGAAAAGGTTTATTCACATGAAAAGATTTGCAACTTTACATCTGTTAGCCTCCCACGGATCCCATTCAGTGTCTAAATATTGCCATGGCTCAGCTTTTAGGCCCTACACAGAGCCGAACCCACGGTCTGCATGGGGGTGTTGGGGTGTTATTGCTGCAAGAATGAGATTTTGGGCTGCCGACCCTGCTTCTCTGAAAAGTGGCATCATTTATCATTTTCTCAGATTAGTGGTTTAAAGTTTCCCTGCATGCTCTGCATGGCACTCAGTTTTCAAATGCATCCTTTCAGTCATTAGCTGCTCCTGTTTAAGGCTGTGCTTTTGGGAGGGCTGTGCTATTGCTGGGACTGTGCTTGGATGCAGGGAGGTACGGGCTGCTGGACTCAGCAGTGTTTGATGTTCAGAATGGGCTTTACTGGGACAGGGTCATGCATTAGCTGCTAGGCTTAGGACATCAGTGATGAACTCCAATGGAAGACACAGATTTCCCTGGGAACAGGCTTTTGCCCTGTATATCAGTTGAGGGAACGTGAAAGTCTATCAGGGATGGCATTATGGGATGAAAATAAGAAAATTAAGCATTTTAATTTGTCATGCCATTTATTGAATTTGTTTACCTCAAAGTAATGAAATGCACAGAGCATATCTCATGGATAATCATATTTATTTCACATTATATTTAACAATACATGGACTTACCCAAGCTTTTATACCATTGTATAGGTGATTTTGACTTTATTGTTTTCTTTCACCACATCTTGAAATGACATAATAAAATTAGACTAATTTCTAATGTGTATAATTAACTTCTATGTAATGATATTTGAATTTTATAGAGTGCATATTCTGGCCTGCACTTGACCAATCACAGGTGTACAATTACATAGCTGATTTTATGAATCACAGGAAGGTTTTTTTTCCAAGAAATGGTGTTTACTAGACATGGAAAAAAAAATCTCATTTCATATATTTTTCCAGATATACTAACTAATCTTATAAAATGTGAGCAGGAGGCTCTTCAGATGTACACTCAATTTTATTTCATGCCAATTATTTTGCACCTAATTCAGCAATCCAAACACAGAACCCAGATCTGAGAAACAACACAGACTCGTCTCGGTATTTAGCACAGAAGTCTTAACACTCAAACAGCATAAGGACTTGTTTCGTTTTTGAGAGAGTTCTGATTTTTTTAAAACAGTGACAATGTTTCAGCCTTGCAGATTTTTTCTTCCATGACAGATATAGTATAGATCAAACAGTTCGCATCATAAATAATTCAAGTCTAATTTAATAAAAGTTAATGATCTACAGTAGAAATTGCTTTAATTCTACTTTTAACTGTTTCACAACACTGTCTTAGAATGAAAAAAAGCAGGCTGGAAATGGACTCAAAAACCTGCAACCTCCTGTGAATTTTTTAACATGCTACCTTTCACAAAGAATACATTTCAAAGCGCTTGCAAATTAGTGGTTTAAAACTTTATCCAAAGAGGCTGAGAAGAGAAAAATGATCACACAGAGAGCGAAAAAAAGAATGCAATGTCCTTCAGATATTAATTTTCTTTATTTTCCTCCTCCCAGATTGTGACATTATTAATCTATTTTATTCCTTTATATTTTATCTTATCTTATGTGAAATTAGATTTTTGAACATTTTTATGTTTAGAAAATATCTTTTTATTTGAAGGTGAAAGTGTTTCTGAGTTATCTCACTAACATTGCATTTCAAATGAAACCTCAATAAAAGGACCTCCAGAATATTCATTTACTATTACATGATTAAGGTGAGCAAGAATTGGCCTTAGAATATATTATTTCATACGCTGCTATATAAACCATTAAAAAAATCCCTCTTTACCTTTCTGTTTCAGGGCTATGCATATTTTGATCTGAATAGAGATAGAAAAGGGTCATATCTGTACTCAGCACAGAACAGTTAATCTCTGGGTATTAAAAAAGAGAAAGAAAAAGGCCTGTTGGTGTTCCTCTTGCTAACCAGAAGTGATCCAAAATACACGCAGTACAGTTAGACTGATACCTTGCAATATTCAACATAGTCTCTTAAGATGATAATGGCTGTTTTTCAAGCATTTTTTTAAATATTAGTTCATGGGAAGGATTAATTTGGGGGAAAATATCTCCCTGCATATCTAGGCATGAAGGAGATTAGATGGTTGCCTAGTTTAATGTGTTTTCCCATCCCAACAGATGCCCATCTACCACTACCTGGAGCAAAAGCTGCTTTTGAGAGTAAGGACCAGGCATGTAAAAAACACAAACACAGTGTAAGTAGTATTTCAGTGGCTAAAAAGGCCCTGAATTAGGCTGCACAGACTCACAGGCCTCAGTATTTAAAAGTAACTCCAGGTTCAACTGGAAATTTGGCTCCAATTGGATTTTACCAATAGGGAAAATTTAGTTGAAAGTTCACGAGGTGAAATGTAGCATTTCCGGCAAACAACGATGACTAATTTGTGATTGTATGGCATATCCCAACAGCTGTGATATATGTTGCTTAGAATTCATTTAGTTGTAACAATATTTGTTAATTTTTTCCTTCACATGCCTGTTGTTGATATTTTCTAAATAAAGCCAAGGAAAAGAAAACACCAGCATTTTGAAACATAAAGCAATCTGTAAAATTAAAAAAGCTTTCGTATTCCCGCCCCCCCCACCCCACCAAATGCATACCATATGCCAAAGCTAGTCCTTAACTAAAACCGACTGTTGTTACTGTAGTAATCAGTCTTTGTCAGAGCAATTACTTAAAACCATCCGTCCCGGTTGTTCTGCAGAGGCTGCGTCACACTGAGCAGAACAAGGCTGCCGATGGCATGGTCTGACCTCCCGCATACCCACCGGACTGACGGGCACCCACGGCGGGGAGTACAGGCATGCCCAGCGTGGGCGGGTGGGTG
>VZRE01001353.1:190217-204377 GCA_013396775.1 Cephalopterus ornatus
TCAGCGTGGGCGTGGAGCAGCCTGGATGCAGGAATCCACACTAGTGGTGGCTTCACTGGAGAAATGAGGGCTAGGATGGCGTGCTCAGACCCCCACATACGGCTGGTGCTGTGTGATGAGGAGGAAAAGAAAACCCCAATAGCTCTGGTCAAAATGTACATCTGCCAAAAATCATCAGGTGCTGTGGAACCGGATAATGTGGAATACCCCCTTCCAAATCCTGTCCTTTAGTGGACATCTCTAGTTGAAAACAATTTGCTCTTGTTTCTGCCCTTAATAACATGCTTACACAGTGGGAAAAAAAGTAGTCCTGAAACCTGCATGGTTTTATCTAACAGTCCTATGATCTTTTATTTTTCACTACACACAGAGAGATTTTCAAACACTTGCTCGCATTTCATTTTATTAACAAATAAGCTCTGTTAGAGAGGAAAGCCGTACAGAATCAATCAGTAATTGAAAGGAGATGTACGCATTGATTTGTACATCAGTGATATACTGCACTGATTATTGCTGAGGGAAATAATGTTTACCGATTAGGGTTGTTATGCATTTATTGTTCCTTTCTTACTTTTTATTGTTATTGTGAATTATCTTTTAGAGTTGAAGGAAACACATGATGCGTTATGGAACCACAAAAGCAGCTCACAGATATTTGCAGAGGAAAGAGCACAGAGCTGATATAGAAGACAAAAATTCTGAAACTTCAGATCTTTGAAGCTTTTCTGTGACAAGAAAACAACAACAAAAAAAAGAAGTAGGAATAAAGCATTCAGAAATTATAACCTTATTGTTGAGTTCTCAGTAAGGGTTTTCTGCTCTGTTAATTACTTTTATAGTACCTGGTGAGGTGGCACCATGACTGGAGTGCTTAGGATACTGCAGTTGAAATAAGAAATAATCATCTGACATTTCTTAAAAGGCTTGCTTCTTTCTGAGTGGTGTTGTCTTTTATCAGCCTGCCTCATGCCTTTATCATGTTTGTTCTCATTCAGATCAGTGAAGGCTTTCATTTCCTCAACAGTCCCCAAAGCCAGGATTTGTAGCCTGTATTCAGATTCATTTAAAATCAATGCAGTACAAAATAATTAGAGAGACAAAAAAGGTGTTGCAGGTTCTTTTGTTTCCTTAGATCATAAATTGATGACTGTTTTTATTGGAGAAACATTTTAAAATAGATAGTGAGTGAACGTGTTCGCTTGCACACATCCTAGCTGTACTGTATTTGCAGAATTCTGAACATTAACACAAAGAAATACATGTTTTTTTTCTCAGCAACAGAAGCATCAATAAAAAAAGCCAATTAGAAGAGATGAATTTTTATTACATGCTGATGATTAAATCTACATTAATCATAAACATCCGCAGGCCACCAACAGGGCTTGTTTAATCATTTTCAACCATTTGTGTCTCTCTCCAGCTCCCATTCTGTTAGATTTTTCTACATTACTTCCATACTTGGTATTGGGATGTTAGAAAGTGCAAGTATACTCCTGGGTAATCAGGATTTCAGGCAATATGACTCAAAAAACATTCACAAAAGAAATCTGGAAGGTTTCTAAACCCATGATTTGATGGGTTGTGCAGTTTTGTGGCATTTTTTATGGGGCTATTGTGTCATATAGGGCATTCAGTGTATGTGCAGAGGTTATTTCAAGTAGTAAGTAACCATTGAATTTGCTATAGAGGCAACTGTATAATTGGTAAAATTGATAAAAGGTAAAATAGAGAATAAAAAGTCAAGAAAGCCTCAGGTACAGTGACCCGGACAATGAGGAGGACAAGAAATTACTCTAATATCAACAGGGGAATTTTAATGAAATTTGTTTTGAGCACCAGCCTAGGAAAAAAAGGATATAGCATGTTGTTTCATTGCTAGAAGCAAGTAAATAACACTACAGAAGAGTTCAGACCTAATTGGGAGTTGGAATAATTATAGATGATGATAAGCCAGCCACCAGAGAAATGCAATATTCAAGATGTGTGGTAACAAAAACATTGATTAACATAAGTCAGGACAGGAATGAGCACAGCTCAGAAACACAGTATTTAATTTATGACCATTGCAAAAAATCAGTATCAACAATAGCTATGAAGAAAAAGAAACAAAATAATTAGAATTCCCCTCTCTCTTTTATTATTTTTTAAAATTTCACAGTGATTTTGTAAAGAAAGAGCATTTAGTAAACAATTTTTCTTTTAAATACGAATTACATTGAAACTGAATGCAGCTTCCCCCTTTATCCTTTCTGAACACTCACAGAAATTTCACAACAGTTTTTGGTGGGATACTGACAAGTTTTTCAGCATGCAGTGATATTCCAAGTTGCCTGCTGCTGCTCTAATTTTTTTTCTTTTTATAAGCAGGCTTTTCTTATATGAAAAAAGGGGAAGTGGGGAGGAGGCAAGCAGAAGCCATTTTAGTTTTCCCTTAGATAAATTAAGCTAGCAAAGATGCTCTTGGGAAATTTCTGATAGGAATAAAATAACAGTTTCTGGGCTCTTATTCTTAAGCTATTTTTCATTCTCAACAGCTTTACAAAAGGCATATCTATGTTTTATAGTTTCACAGAATTGTGTATTTCTTCCCTTCTTTGGAAGGGTTTGGAGACTGCAGAGCCAGTGAGGATACCCCAGTGGTCCGGTTGGCTTGAGGCTGTACTGTGTCCCTGCCTGTGAGTGTTGCATGTGGCTCTGGAGATGACTGGGAAACAACCAGTAGCACAGGTGGCACCTATCCCATCCTGTCACCTGAGGCTTCATTCCTACTATGTTTCCCTATAAAATGAAAAGGAGATGGCAAAGAATGGCAGATCCTTAGCCGAAAAACATAATGTCTCTGGACAGGCAACGTAATTCTTTGTATATTTTAGGATTTTACAGAAATGCATGTCTGCGTGATAGGATGTTTGTTTCTCTGGGAATATGGGTCAGACTTCAAGACAAGGAATCAGATATATAGTGCCTACTGGCTTCTGAGTGAGCTGATGTGATGATCACACCACCAGGAAATTTCTCTTTATGTCTCCCAGAAGCAAAAGAAACTTCCAGTGGGCAGATTTGTAGTGGCAGAGGAGGTGCTCTCTCTTCTAATTTTAAAATACCACCCTCATCAGCATATACTCCATCAGCAGAATATGCCTTGGCTGAAGTCAGTTAGTGGGAAACTATGGAGTCAACTATTGCTTAAGATAGCAGTTCAGCAAACCTCTGTGCTCCAGACTGGTCATCACTGAATTTCCCAAGTACCTCTGTGCACATATATCATCAAAATATTAACTGAAAACACCGTTAAAGGCACCATGGCTCATTGACCACGTACCATGGCATTGCTGTCAAATGGTTATTTGTGGACCACACTTTGAGAACTACTCACTGAAACTGTCTAAAATGAAGTGTGGAAAGCACTGTAAGAGACAAAGCCAAGGAAATAATATATTGGCAAGGAAATGGAATCTAGCCCGATCTTTTTCCATCTCAAAATTGCAGAGATATATGATAGCTCTATCAATTGTAATGCCAGTCTAAGTCAGAATATATGGTCAAGCACAAAGAAATAATTAGGGAACTGTCACATCAGGCAAAAAGAAGGTATAAGAAATAGTAAATGGAGCTAAGCTGAGATAGATATAAAATGTCGACAGCCATGAGAAAAGTGAAAGATGAAAGGTAGCAGCGAGTCCAACAACGTGAATATGATGTAAAGCAGAACAGCTTTTACTTAAGGTAGGTCTCAGTTTCTTAACATTCTGTGAGGAAAGATTTGCAAAAGAATGGAGCAATGTGTGAAAATAAGAAACAGAAGGAGCAGAAGGAAGACAATATGGTAACACATGGTTACAGTTCCAAGACTTGAGAATATATTTCTTGTACTATATCCCTTTATGTTAAAATGCATTCTGTTTATTCTGGCTCAGTGGCTCAGCTGGTATCATAGTGTAACACCCCACCACATGCTAGACCCGAGCTCAGGAGCAAGCTCAGGCCAACAAAGCTTGGGACTGTCACGGAGGTGGTTCTGTTAGCTTCAGTATTGGATAGTGCTGCCGCAGGGGAGGGATAGAGCTGTGCATTTCTCTGAGGAGGAAGGAAAACAATAGGCAGAATGGGAGAAAATGCATCTCATAGGCATAAATAGACAAAAATATAGGTCTCATGTAAGTCTTGCTTTCTCAGGGAAGTGAGAATATCTTTTGCTCATGTTTTTCTGCAGGACTGATACAAGATGCTGGCTTCTGTACTGTACATATTATTCTTCCAAATAAATTTTATTTGCTTCCTGAGTAATGCATTAGTGTGGCTATAGGAAGCGAACTGACATGAACAGCAAAATTTTAGAGATAGAATGATATCTAGTTATAAGAGAGCAAATGTTGGGAATAGTGATCTTATAGATCCCTTTGTAAACTACACATAATTAAGTATCAGGAGTGCATTCTCTCTCTAATGGTGCTTCCCTGTCTTCGAAGTTTTAACATAAGCTGTAAAGAAGCATAAAAGATAAGTTGACTGATTTCATACACCCTGAGGCTCATTTGCAGAAATCTTGCTAAAAGCATTTGCTGCTTTATGGAGTAAAAAAGTGGGATTTATCTAACCCTCAGTGATCTATTGATGTATCAGTTACTTACTTACTTTAGATACTGACTCCAGAATGAGGCCTCTCCTCCTAGACAGAACAGTCAATGAAATTACAACAGATGTGTGATTTCCTGGTGATCTATCTCGGGTGAGATAGAGCCTACCCCAGGAAAACAGAATGGAACAGTTCTTAACTCCATGTATTTGATGCCACCTGCTTTCATGTCTCTCAAGTATGCCAAATATTGTAGTCAGAGAGAAATCAAACTGATTTATTCTGTATCTCTCAATAGCAATGACACATTGATAATGAAGAGCAAGTGGTTTCCCTCTGTAAAATTCATTCCTTAGTCTGCACTGTAGTACTGCAACCTGATGAATATTTTGCAACAAATCTCTCATGGACAGTATGGTTCTGAATTGTAAACTGCTCTTTTAAAGTCAGTTCAGTACCTTGCGCATTAGCCAATGGCTTTTGATTTGTCCTACGCATGTTTTAGAAACAGTGTTCATACATATAAATATACATTATTCCAAAAATACTTCTTATCACAGCGGGCATATCACAGGACTCATTCTCCTGAAGAAATAATCATGCAAAACATTGTCTTTTGAAAGCAAACTGTAACTTTCAGAAATCGCTCCTTCCTCCCTTCCCAAACTTGAAAATACCAAGCAAATATCTGTGAGTTATTCCTGAAGACACTCTCTGTAAAACATATTTAAATAACAAAAGCATATCCAAGGTCATAAGAAAAAAATTGAGACAAAGATATAATTAAAAAATATTTAAATTCTACACACAATTAAGTTTGATCTGATCAGGGAAATAGGTACTTTTAGCCTTACAAAGACAGGTACATTTGCTTTGCCAGATCTGGGACAATGCATCTTTAAGATACTGTGCCATTTCTTTTAAGCATTACTTCAAAAATGTGGGAGGAGGGAGCATCTAAAGCAAAATTACAAATGCAACTTTTGATTGTTATGATTTATTTTTAATTATCCTTTTCTTCTTTTGTCTTAATTGGACAGAGCCAGTCTAAACTTGTTCTGTGCAATTAAGAGCAGTTATATGCATAGAAAATTGAGACCTATTTTAAATCTCATTTGGACTGACTCATAGTTCATCTTGCTACAGGAAAATTAGAGCAAGAAAATATATTTAAAAATCTAATGAGCTTTAGTAAAAATATCCTCAACAAAATGATGTGCTTGGAAGTTTTACACATTCACTTCAAATCATATCAGACAGTGGATCAGGGGAAAATCATTTTGCTCTTACCAGGATTCCATAGGGGACATCTAGGAGCATGTTATCAAATCCTTTTAAAAATCCGCTCTGAAGTTTTAGCTATTTATTTCCAAGGCAACTAAACAAATATTTTCCAAATAACTCATACATGTGGCTCAGGCGGGGGCTAATTCTGTACTTGGTAATTTCCTACCTCTTGCAAACACAATTGGCACCCAGTGTACACAGCAATGCACTTTCCAATAGTTAAGGTAACAAAAACGCCGTAAGGTGAAGGCTGTGCTAAAGCACCTGCATAATGCCCATTAGTGTTAATAGGGGCTTGGGAGAATGTATCCTATACCTCCATAAAAGGCCTCATGCAGCTTGGAATAAATGTGCAAAACAATAATAAATTAGTGAACCAGTATGAGAATAATCGTTTGAAATGAACCCAAATCCAAATATTGGAAATTTCTGGGGTTTCATGTTACACACGGGCCTCGTTTCTTAGATCCTTTGGCTAAGATTCTTGGGGCGGGGAAAAAGTGCCTGAGAAATCCTGTCTTCTCTCCTGGTTGCTTGATTATAGCTGGTGGCTCAGAACGTGGAGGAAGTTGCATGCGTGAGGAGCAGTCATTGTGCCCACCTGGAATAAAATACAGCTTCTCACTCTCCTGACCACTGTCTGCTCTCCTCTTCCCTGCTTCAGGTGCTGCATAGGCCAATGTAAAACCAAAGGAAGCCACTCAGAGCCGTGCGTGTGCTTGAAGGCTGAACCATGTTTTGCAAGACAATCCCTTTGTTCACAATTCCTACAGAATAAGTCCAGGGACTTAAAAAACTTGAATAGAGTTATTTTATTTTTTAGCCATTGTTTTTTGTTGCTGAGCATCCTTGCTTCCTGTGTTCTCCAGTGAGAAGTAGCAATAGGAATACATGGAAATTGAGATTTACCATTTGTCCATTAAAAAAAAGAAGTTTCTAAAACACAAGACTCTTAAAAAATTTGAATCTGCTTGGTAAAAGTGTTTGTTCGTTTTAAGTACTTCCTCACTTCTGAATTTTCCTGTGCCTTATGGCCTTTTTTGCCAAAGTCCCACAATGAGGTTCAGTTGATAAAACAATCTTATTCATAAAGTATGAATTTCCATCAAGTCAGATAAAATGTGAACTTGAACAATGGAGAGTTGGCTTCTCTCCAGTCCTAAATATAGCTGTGTGAGAACTTCGTGAAACCTGCCAAGCAGTCAGCCCCACTCTTAAAGAAAAGAAAGTCCTGAAATACTTAGGATCCTTCAGTTTGCCTCATTCATTTCATGTACTCCCACAGTTTTGAAGATTTATGTGACCAGTCAGACCCTGCCTACATGCAACTTACAGCCATTTTTTCACATTGCAGTGCTGTGTATGTCTCCAAGGTGTCTTCCCTTCTTAAGGAGGGGCTTCATTGTTCCCTGAAAGTTGCATTGGTGCCGGAATGAAATTTCAAGGGAGAGGTAAAACAGTGAGTAGGAAGACCTGTGAGAGCTTGACCATGTTGAAGTCCCCTGGGACAGCATGTTGGCTGTCAACCAGCCTCAGTAAGGAGTAACAGGGTGCCAAATGGGGAGACCCAAAACAGATGAGGTGTCAGCAGTCCAGGGAGCTATCTGACTGCAGTGGTGGGGATGAGTTCCTCACCTGAGTTTGGCTCGTCAGACATAACCTGGAGGGAAACCTATGGCTGAAACTATGAGACTATTGAGACTTAAGGAACCTCTAGATGGTCAGCAATGGTCTTGATGGACAAAGGACAGTTAGTCAGCCTCATTTCTCTGGAGGGTACCAGGGAGAGACTGTAGCTTGGGCAGATAGCTCCAATTGCAGAGCAGGACTATGGCTTGCCCCAGTTAAGTGAAGTCTGAGCGTGCAGAGTCAAGAGATGGTGAGTGGTCCATGCTGGGCCTCTGCCAGGGAACATGGCAGTCAATCATTAACACTTTTTGACCCTCCAGCCAGATATCTTTCTTCAGCTTTCAGCTTCTCTGGCTTTTCTTCAAGATTGCTAGAGTTTTCATAAAGAATTCCCTAGTGCTGTTTTTGTTCTTCTCTTTACCCTGCTCAATGCCTTTTAACATTGTCCTCTGCCCTCCCTTTGGAGGGTCTACTGTAAAGACAGTGTGGTGCAAATATGGTCTACCTCCTGACAGAGGCTCCACACTACCAGCAAGCTTGGGATTTAAATTTTGGGCAACGATTTCAATAGAGGTCTTCTTCTTGTTCATAAGAGAATTAAAACACACGCAGAAATGTACAGAAGTTGGCTCCTGCAGACAGATTAATAATAAAAGGAAAGTTTTGTGACTATTTTACATTTTCAAGGCCCTTATAAGAAAAAAATATCTCATTAATAGCTCTCAAAGTGAGAAAAGTTGTTCAGACCCCAGGATATGCATTTTGTGCGACCAGTGATGGATTATATAAGATAAGGAAATGAGAGCTGCAGGAGGTGAAGGGCTGTGGCTCCTGGAGACAACCTCTCAGCTGCAGAGACAGGGTGTGAGGAGAGGGGACTGGGAGTGTCCTCCAGCAGCCTGCCACTGAGATCCTGCTGCCACCTCACAAGGGTTCTAGCCAGTCCATTGAATCTCACGTCTAAAGGTGCCAAGAAAGATAAGGAAGGAAAGGAAAATGGAGAGTATGAAGAGAAAATGAGATACAGCTCAAATTCTTCTCAGGTGCCAGGACTTACCAGTGTCTATGTGGAAGAATTCATTCTTATGTACAGTTAACAGAGGAAAAGCACATTTTAGTGTATGTGCTGTAAAAGGAACATTTCTGATGTGGAACTCATTTCTTAATGTGAAAAGATGATATTTTGGTTTGAAACTAAGTACCTTTCTACTCAATTAATTTTATTTCCTCATTAAGATTATAACCTTAATTCTTGGGGTTATACAGGTTGCCCTGAACTTGGGAGATTAATACACAAAAGGGTTCCAGTTTGACATTAACAAGTAGGAAATAAGACAATGTTGAAATTACCAGGAATTTTACTTGTGGCTGATGTTGGATGAAATCTCTGGATCTTAATGCTTAAAGTATTAATTATGCTATTATTGTAGCAAGTCTATAAAATTTTGGGAACAGGGGAATTTAGGACTGGATAAATGAATAGACAATTCTGCCAAACTTTCATAAACTGAACAACTGCGTCTTAAAATTTATTTGTATTTTTTCTGACCTTATTTCCCATGAAAAACTGTTCCAGAACAGCTTTTATGGTTTGAATTTTTCCTATTTCCAGTCTAAATTTATCCTTGGTTAGATTATATCCAACTGGATTTGGCCTGACAATGTCCTTTCTTTAAATAGTTCCTATCCCTGTCTGATGTTTATTCCATAGTAAATAGCACTCACATCTCCTTTCAGGCTGTGTTTTGATATGATGACAAACAAAATATTTTAATTTATCTTCTTTGAGATAGGCTTTACTTTCTCCCTACTAACCCCATAACTGTTTTCTGAAGCAGTTCCAGCCAGGTCACATTGATCTTGCATGTGGATGGCTGTATGAATGTGCAGTATTTCAGATGAGGCCTCTCTGATGCCTCACTCAAGGGCATGAATACTTTCCTATTGCCAGTTGAAATACTTCACCTGGCACGTACAGGATCTCATTTGCTTTTTTCCCTAACTGAAGCATCTTTCTGGCTCAGAAAGGCAGTTCCTCTCATTCATCCCGCTTTGTTTCAACTGATGAACTCCAGATTGTGGCAAGAAAGCTAATTAGTCTGGGATTGCATAACCTTACACTGAAATTAAGAATTAACCCTTTCTTCTGTTTAATTTTAACTTCTTGCCTCTATGGGAAATTATGTGATTTCATTTTTCACACAGATACCCTTGATGAAGTGCTGCCTACTATGAGAGGCTGTCTGCAAAGTCACCTTGAGATGATATGGACCCAAATACTGCTAAATCTTGGAGATACCTGTTCTAGGCACGGTCCGGTCCAGTTGAGCTCTTTCTATCAAAACTTTGTCTCAGCTGTTGCTGATCTGAGCAAGAACAATCAATGAACAAGCTCTCATATCTCATTATATTTTTCTCATCACTTTGGTTAATCAGATAGTATTTTCTGTATACAATGTAAGCTAGTATGGGCAGAAATCAAAACTTTTATTGCGAGATTTTGCTGTGCTTCACAAGGCAGTGCTCTGATCCATTGTTGTAACTTCTGTGAATCACAGAAAATGCCTCATAGAGGAACACAAATTACAATGTTAAATTAAAGTTTTTGAAGATAATAAAAAAATCCCAATACAGAGTTGAATTTTTAACCTTCATCAGTATTAAATTAAGTCCTTAGATATCTTTAGCTAATTTGAACTTAAAAGCACACTAAATTTAAACTTTATTTATGAAGCAGGGATCTGCTCTGGGATGCTATCCAACAACAAGCATCTCCCGGTTTTAAGAAAGTACTTGGCTTACTGAAAGACGCTTTCTGCAACGGAGGTGCCTTCCCTGAACCGAGAGATGAATTGCATCTGAAACTGGTCAAAAATGGGAGTGCCGGTTTCACCAAAATTCCAAAATGCCGGTGCCTTTTTTCTGACAAGTGAGATTCATTTTTAAGAAACCACTAAGTCCATATTTTTAAAAGCAGCGAAGAATGTGATCAAAATGTATTTAATGTCCCCATTTTGTTAAGAAATTAAGGTCTGTTTAATTCTTCATACCTTTTTATTAAGTTCTTAAATTTTCAGTATCTTAAACGGATTTTCTGTGGCCCTTAGATCCTGAAGGTGACTGTACATGTGCTCTGTAAGACGGCTATTGTGGCAATTTTGAGATATTCTGAGCACTCAAGCATCTCACAGGCACCCTGCTCCGACAAACCTGTTTGAAGTACAGACTTTCTCCCCTGTCAATACAAAGCCAGCCTCACACTCTGATCTCTGAATACAAAAAATACCAGCAGCAGAGAACCATACTCTCTGTTTGCAAGGGACTTCTTACAATAATTCTGATAAAGCACGGTTTTTTTCCTTCAGCTTAAGTATATTCCCTGTACATACTTTAATGAAAGATGGAAGACATTAGTTTCAGAATCAAAAGTCTTTATTTTTCCTCCAAAAATTACTCCCTTCCAAACCCAAAGATATAATTATGTTGTACCTGGGGCTTCTTCCTCTGCCAAGCTATGTAGACAATAGCAAAAGGTATTTCAACCTAACTTACACATCTACCAGTGGAGATGAATATTTAACTGAGAGAAAATAAAGCTATTTTATTACATTACTTAGGGCTAGAAAGATGAAGAATTTACTGTACAGTGAGCCAGCTGTAGCTGCAGAGGCTGACATAGAGTGTACAATTGCACTGAAAACATTGTGTCAACACTTTTAAATAATGGTTAATGGTTTTGGAGAATGTCACAAACACAAGAAGTGGCAGCACAGGGTATAAATGACCCAATGAACAGTCACTCTAGCTGCTCTAGGAGCACATGAATTTGGTACCATGCAAGGCAAAATGCTGAGGGATCAGGTAGTGGAGAAATCTGTTCTGTTTACTCAGGAACAATTGCTGTTTAAAAGAAAAACCAACAGTGGCCCAATATAGATGACTGGAAATTGCTCACAGCCCACGGTCAAAGCTGGGAAAGGTTATAGGACAGGAAGATTTACCTCAGCATTTTGCACAGGTCCTTTTGCTCTTTGCTAGCGCCAGTCCACCAAAGAACTACTCTATTCACTGTTTTTGTTTTCAGCTAGGATGACAGGAACATATTTGCAGTTTACAGCAGGTGCCCAGCTAAGTCAACAAAGTGCAAGCTATGCAGTAAAAAATAATATATAAAAAAGGTCACTTTGCCTGGGTATGCCACTCCAGCAAGTTTCAGTGCCTTACAGGGTGAATGTCTGAATCCAGTGACTGGAGTGATACTTTGCTCACCACAGCATCACTAAAAGTATTGTGTTTTCTTCTGTCTAATGCAGGCAGAGAGTTTTCAGATACTTGTCAGCTCTTGTCCTGACAATCATTACTACACCTGTTTCTTTGAAAAAGAAAAAAAGTCAGGCTATTCATTCATAACCTCCAGGTGGTCACCTTTGCTCTTGTGTCAAAAAGTCATTCTTCCTGGAAGGCTTTTCCAAATCAGACTCCTAATGTCATGTCACTTTACTGAAGGGTGTCACAACACATGTCCACCTGGCCCTCTGGCAGTGATGGGGGCCTGACTCTGTGCCCCCTCCAATGACTATGACTTCCATATCTTCCTACTGAGCGTGAAGGAGGCAGAATTATATATCCTGTAATTAACCGCAGATGATACCGTACAAGAAAAACAGCAGTGGTTAAACCTGTTATTTAACAAAAACGTAAAGGCTATTCTCAGGTGCTCAGTGTATTAATAGCTTTTAGTTGCTGATTGCCTTTACAGCCTTACCTGGGATCTCACCCACACTCTTTGATGTGAGCTCTGGGTCTTCCCTTGTGTATGCACTCAGGTACAGGGATCAAGGAGCTCATCCAGTTAAAGACTAACGAGGGTGAAAGAAGATTACTTCTCCGCTGAAAAACTCTCCATTCTTTGCACACTGAAACCAGCATAAGGAAAGAAGCTCAACTGTGCAGTCCTGGAAAGGATGAGACCAGCCAATTCCTTTGCTGGTACACATGAAAGCCTACCATTTACCTCCTAATCTCATGCAGAACCTCGAAGGAGGACCAGTGGCAACCTCTAGACACAATGAGAGAACCACAAAGCCTTTCAGTATTTGAGATAAAGTGCTCACCACTGATAGCTGGCCGCGCAAACACCAGCAGAAGTGCAAAAAATTAATTCTGTGACTTTTTGTGTAGACTTTTTCATACACATCTTATTTCTGTAAGAAAAAAGGCTGATAGTAATTTTACTTATCTTGTTATGACGGTGCTGGTTATCATATGATGAAACTAGGACAGTGCCCGTGTTAAAAGGAAGCCTGTAGAGGTATTTTCTTGCATGTGGTATCAGAACAGTACTATCAGTGTTTATTAATTCTGTATAGTGTGTGGACATTAAGCCCTAGGAAAAACAGTAATGTGGATAAGAGTGTGGTTCTTAAAAAACACCTCACTGAATCAAACTTGGACATTGTAGGATTTGGAGCTCCCACTAAAGATGGTCTCATTACTACATATAGATTTATGGAGGAGGGGGAAAGATTTTTCTTTATAGGGTATGTGTTCGTCCCAATGGCAAAACAGCCTGCCGTCTTGCATGCAGCAAGCTTCAACAGAAACTTGGAGACATCCAGAACAAGTGGTGGATTAATCTAGCAGAAAAGATTCAACCATGCACAGATTTGGGTGACTACAGAGGATTTTATGAAGCTTTGAAAGCAGCATACGGACCTACACACTTTACTCAGTGTAAAAGCCCTTTACTCAGTGCAGATGGTCAAATGCTTCTCACAGACAAAATTTCCATTCTGAATCGATGGTCTGAACATTTTCAGACTCTTTTCAGTACCAACTGTGTAATTCAAGGCTCAGCAATTCAGTACATTACACAACAACCGATGAAAAATGAATTGGATACTGCCCCTACTATGGGAGAAACTCCTAATACAGCAGGTGAAAACCAGCAAGGCAGCCGAGGTTAATGGAAGTCTGGAAGCATGGAGGCCAAGCACTCCATGCTCATTTTAATGAGTTTGTAGTGCGTTGTTGGGAGCTAGGCGAATTACCATCAGATCTTCATGATGCAGTCATCATCACCTTGTATAAGGAGAAAGGAGATAAATTAGACTGTTCAAATTACTGAGGTATTATCTTGTTCTCCATTGCTGGTAAAATCCTTGCAAGAATACTTTTGAACAGATTAATACCCACTATTGCAGAAGAACTCCTAACTGAAAGCCAGTGTGGTTTCAGAGCCAACAGGAGCACCACAGACATGGTATTTGTTCTCAGACAACTGCAAGAGAAGTGTAGGGAACAGAACCAAGGACTCTATGTAAGTTTTGTTTATTTCACCGAAGCTTTTGACACTGTGAGCAGAAAAGGTCTGTGGCAGATTTTGGAATGACTAGGATGTCCCCCTAAATTCCTCAAAATGATCTGTTTGCTTCCTGAGGATCAGGGCAGCCAACTCAGATATGGCAATGCACTTTCTGAGCCCTTTCTAATAACCAGTGGTGTGAAACAAGGTAGTGTACTTGCACCAACTTTNAGCTAGTTTACTTCCACCAACTTTATTCACAATCTTCTTCAGTATGATGCTCCAAAAGGCCACGGCAGACCTTGATGATGAAGACAGTATCTACGTCCGATATTGTACCGATGGAAGCCTATTTAACCTAAGG